>JAOVYX010007197.1:0-36039 GCA_035668315.1 Drosera spatulata | reverse complement strand
ATTGGGAGATTTTAACATTATCCACAGATTCCCTTTACGAGGTTTTGAAGCTAAGACAACAAACTCGAATATCGACACAAATGCGACCAAAGCAACATATCCACGTAAACCCCACCAGGTGCAGGGTGTGGGGAGCCCGAAGCAACATATCCACAAATGTATGCATCCTTACCAAAAACAATGTCTTCGCATGCATATATGCAACTACAACCATTTCCAGGAAAATGAGATCAAAATTAATACTACTAGGTCGGAAAGGACACTTCGCTTCACAGTACTATATCTTCCTTTGTATCTTCTCAAGGTAAACTTTTCCATCTCATGCATCAATCATCTTAACTTTTTGGGATTTGCCCTTTTCTCATCATGAATCAATGCAAGAAAACAATCCCATTAGAGTAAACCCAATTTCCCAAAAACCATGAAATTCAATTCAAATGCCACGCAAAGAATTGATACAACGATGAGAAAAGTTAAGTTCTTTACCATTGTTGACTGAGCATCAAGTGCCCACCATGAAAATTGGCTCAAGAACTAGCAATTTGATATAAATTCAGTGGAATGACTCAAGGAGCTTGAATCTTCAATGTTCAAGCATTGGTGAAAGTGAGTACTTGATTTTCAATGCAGTTGATGAATCGACTTCACTGGAATAGTGAGGGAGAGATGGGAAGAGTGGCGGCGGTGTTGAGTTTGGACAATTATAAATGGGAAGCGTGCAACTCTGTGACATGCAATGGTAGTTTATGTCATCAAGATCCAAAACCAAACATTCAAAAGTTGGTCCAAATGACCAAGCAATCTTTTTCTTTCCCAAGATAAATGTTGATAATGTATATGGCCTTTGATAACAAATGGATAATACTAAGTTTTTTATATCTGTTCTATCTCATAAAAAATTTAACGGTTTAATTCAGATCGGATGTTTTTAACCCAATGAAGTCATACGTATACTTGATGATTGGTGATGGGGAGAGGATGCTGAGTCATAATGCAACCAAATAAGTTGAAGTTGAGCAGTAAATGGGAGAAACAGTAAGCTGGCGTTGCTGATTCCAGAACTTTTACCCACCAAGGTAAAACATGAAGACATGTACATATGCATCCGAGGTTCATGTGAGCAACTCTAACAACCTTGAAGGACTTATGAATCAAAATACTCTACATGTATACATAACATTATTGATCAGCATCGACAGAGATGCTTATTGTTTACAGATTACAACAGCTCAGTATTTTACTCGTATGACAAAATACTCCACAAACTTTTATGGGTCTAGGGAGTCGCTTTTTACATGAGAAGAGAGTATAACACTTGTGTATCCAACGTTACAATTCAAACAGCGGAATAGAGGTTTAGGCTCATGGAACCTATGAGCTTATGTGAGTGTTAGAAGATTCAAAAGTCACAAAGATCAACGTCTCGAGACTCTTATCGATGCAAAGTCCTGTGAGTGGTTCTGACATAACTTGACTGATACAAGCCGTCTCAGGCTCATGCAGCAGCCAAGGCCTTCTGGATATCCTTCTGCCAAACAAAATTTGTAAACCGATCAGTTCCAAAAGTTCTGGAATCAAAGAGCCCAAAAACCTTTTTGCAAGTCGCAAAACACACAGAAGAGTTGATCAACTACTTGTCCTAGGGATAGATAATTAACTGATGCCATCGATAGGTACGTATATGGTCATACCTCGATTTGGAAAGGTGATGTTGTAGGAGGATATCTCTCGACAACCTTCCCGTCCTTGTTCACCAAAAACTTCTCGAAGTTCCACTTTATAAGATCACCAAGGAATCCACCAGCACTCGTCTTCAGAAACTGGTATACAGGAGCTGTGTCCGGACCATTCACTTCGACCTGATTGTGAACATTTTTAGAATTATATCATTTGTAAATCTGTCATGTGTGCTTTATATCCATTCACATACCTTATCAAAAATGGGGTACTCTGCCTTGAACCTAGTACATGCGAACTGCTTGATCTCCGTATTTGTACCTGGTTCTTGGCCGCCAAATTGATTACAAGGGAAAGCCAAGATCTCAAACCCTGCAATGGGAAACAAGAGTCGGTTGTTCTCACCAAGATCACTGTTGGACAACTAATGCAACACCTAATGGAGATATTGCTAATAACATGCATGGGTTACGGCACAGCTGGTCACTAAGCGGATTGGTGAATCCGCTGCAAGCAATTTATTTTGCAACTACATCGATCAAAATCTTAACATACACATCACAGCATGAATGTCAGTCTGAGAGATAGTTCAACATACCTTGAGCTTTATACTTCTCATACAGCTGTGCAAGTTCAGTATAATTTGAAGATGTCAGTCCGCTGAAAACCAGGAAGGCAACGTTTCAACTTTCAAAGTGAAATGAGCCCCAAGAAATAGCATGGAAACAATGATCAAGTAAAACGAAAAAAGTGAGTACCATCTTGAAGCAACATTGACAATTAAGAGAACCTTTCCTTTGAATTTGCCAAGAGAAACATCCTTGCCATCAATATCCTGCAGGGGATACACAAAAATGTTAACCTGGCATACATACATGAAACTGGAACAAACCATGCTAAGAATCAACAGGACATGTGCATTCTTACATTAGAACATAAGCACATGTGCATTACACAATTCAAACTTAAAACTGCAGCATAGATGATACTATACAGCACAGAAGAAGTTACATATTGTATATTGAGAATTTGAGACTCATTGATTCCGTTAGAACATAAAGGATAAGAGGAGATTGCAAGAAAATAGAAACATTAACATCATCCCCGTACAAGCTGCTGCTAACATCATCGCATGGTGAGAATCGTTTCAACCCTCTACAACCTCAAAGGCATAGACCGTTCAGAACTCGTCAACATCCCCTCATTCACCTTTTTAAAATGTTTTTAAATGTAATGCCTGACTTGCATCGTGCACCCTGTTGAGAATACATTACCCGAATTGGAACATAGGGAGCTCAAAACATCTACACATAAGATGCTGGATTACCCACTTATTGCAAATTTGTTTTGAGTAGGAACGCAAAGGTGTAATAAACGAAACGAAACCAAACCACTGAGGATAACAGTAACACACACAACAAGACAATACTCCACCCCACCTTGACGGTGAAATCATGAATACTCTTCTCAGTCACCGCGCTCGCGTAGACTTTCCCAGAATACCCTCGACCCCTCGCCAAATTCCCATCCCAAAGCCCTGAAACCATCGAATTCGAGAGCCCGAATGAAATCTTCCTCGATAAAGGGACGAAAGCCCTTGAAGGGGATGATACCCAGATGGGGTTTGAGCCAAGTTTGGGCTGGAAGTGAGAGAGGGATCGAAGTGGGGATGAGAAGAGGGTTGTGGGGAATGTGTGAGAAGCAGCAGCAGCCATTGAAGGAGAGATTTTGGGGCGAAAGTGTGATGCTGGCAATGTCGATCGTTGAGGAGGGTTTGTGAGGTTGATCATTGATGTCGGGGTGGTGGACGTGGCTTTTTGATTGCGGTGCAAGAACTTATGGAGTATATGTAACAACCGATTATAGGTAAGTTTCACTCTGGTCACCTTAGAAAAGAAAACTAATCACCTTCTTTGTTCTTTTTTTATCTTTCTCTTCTCTCTGAGCTGACAGGCACGATGTTAAGCTTCATAGGTTTTAAAAAGCCGATAATTAAAATGAATAAAATATGTCATTATATATATTTATCATTAGATAAATTAATGATTGACATATTTTTTGTTTTACCTTCGTGGAGGATGGGATCCCATCCTTCCTGAATTGATTATCACATTATGTAATTATAAGAAGAGCAATAAAATTTAGTGTTCGATTTGAATGTTTTTATCAAAAACTACATAAATAAATCAAAATATGAGTGATATTTTTTTTGAAAAAATCTCTAAAAAACTAAAAAAATAAAAATAAATTCTCATTTAATATAACATGAAAAAATAATTCCCATAACATACCCTCTTCATCATCGGCTTCTTTCTTCCTCTTTAACCCTCACCTCCCTCTATTATTTATTGTCACACTCTTCGTCCTATTCCTTAAACCCATACGAATAAAAACAACTAAAAGAAACATAAACATTTGCATAAGCAATAAAAGCGCGATCTAGATTTCTTCGCCAATAATCATAACTCCCATCCAAAGCACAAACTAGGACTGCGATACATAACCATTCCCACATAATCATTCAACAATGTTTAATGAAATGCAACAAAAACATTCACAAGATGTTCGATAAAATGACACAAAAAAACAGGGCGCTAATTCAAACGGGAACAGGACGTCAGGTCATGGAACAACATGGTAGAGGTTAAGGATAAAAGAAAAACACGCTTCGTCAGGTCATGTTGTTTCTTGTTGAAAAAAAATTATACAGATGCGTAAATAAAAATTTATAACATGATATCAATAAAATTGAAAAAAAAAAAAGAATTTTTATTTAAAAAAACAAAACAAAAAATTGAACCGGTATACTGTTTCAATTCTTCCGACGCACTATTTCAAATAATGCGTCCGAATGATTGAAACAATGCGTCATAAGATTCCAAACTCAATTCAACTACAAGACAATGTAAACCTCTCCGCAACAAACAAAGATACATCTACTAGATTGATTTTGGTTCGGTGATGGATTTATGAGCCTGAGTAGTGTGATTGATGACTTCCATGGAGAGAGGTCGGCAACGGCTGTTGTCATGAGTGGTTTGTGGTGTGAGTTTCATTGATTCTAATGATCAGTTACTTAATCGAATGATCAGAGGAACAACAAGATGAGTTATTCTATGTGATATTAGATGTGGATGGTGATAGTGAAGGTGAAGACGAGGGATCGATGGGGGAGAGTGAGGAAGAGAGAGACGTGAGAGTGGATAATAATAAAATTATATGTGTTGGGGATTTTTATTCCGAATTATATGTTATGGATAATATTTTAAAAAAGGTGTATTATAGGAAAATTTTCTATATTTTTTTTCACTAACTTTTAATGCAAACATTATTAAAATAATCATCATATGTTATACTATATCTCATTATTTTCTCTTATAATCGAGACAATGAATCTCACCTAAGATATTGATTATTAATAAAAATACATAAAAATTCAACATACATATAAATTAACATGTCAGATCAATTTATTTCATATAATTTGGGACATAGAGAATATTAAATCATCATTTTTTGTTATAATATATCCCACAAACTATTTTTTACCGTTATAATAATTTTCAATATTATCATAAAATTATATTAATTTTATTAAGAATATCTATAAAAATTCAAATTTCGTGTTTGATCAAAATATAACAACTAATTTGATACGGGATGACTATTAATGAAATAATGGAGTAACAACAGCCATTTAACCGCTCGTGCTGTTATTGTTATTATTCATTAGCTTATTGATAAAAGAAGTCTACAATAGATGCTGTTAACGGATAATATCAATATCAAGAATCTCATTGATCTTGGAAAACAACAAAAACATAAACTGAAGTCATCAATCAAATTTTTTTAAACTATTGATACTGTCAATTATTTTTTATCTCAGATAATTTATAATATTTTGATTTGATATGATTATTCATAAAAATATTGATTTTAGATAATTTTATATTTCTATCTTTGTGAGAACAAAAAAAAATTATAAATAGATAGAAAGAAAATTATAATTGAATGGAGAGAGGAAAAAAATGATATTGAAGATGATGTGATATAAAATAAAGATATTTTGGATATTTAAATCATCAAAACTTATCATTTTAAAAAATATTATAATTTATACTCCCTTCGTCCCATTCAAATTACAGCATTTTTTTGGGTCGTTCCATTCAAATTACAATCTTTATTTATTTATCAATTTTTTTCATATTAAAATATCAAATTACTCCTACTTTATATCATATCAATTCACTCATCATCATTTTTTTTTATCTCACATATTCATAAATACAAAATTATCATTTCTTATTAATTTTCTATCATCCTTTAATTTATTTACTTTTCAAACCCAATTATTAAAATTAATGTTCACTTGACTTGTCTCAGCACCAAATCAGTTACTCCAGATTAATCATACTGAAGTCATATTTCACCAAAAGCCCCCACCTCAGTTTCCTCTCCTGTAGGTTAACCAACCCACTGATCCTCTCTCTCCCCTTCCCTTCCTCTCCCCCTTTCCCCTCTCCTCGTCGCCGCCGGTCGCCGCCGCCGCTCGATTCCTTTCCAGTGAGTTCAAATTTCTGCCCCCTCGATTTTGCTTCGAAGCATCAGTTCTTGAATTTCTCTGCTTCAAATTCAGGCGCAGAATATCGATTATTCGAGTTGCAAGATCGAGTTTTTGAAGCGGAATGTACTGATTTCGGGTGCGTGTTGTGTTTGATAGGTGAAAAGATGACGGAGCCGGCGAAGGTCATTCATGTCCGCAACGTCGGCCACGAGATTGCCGAGGTATTGTGCTGATTGGTGATTCTTCTTTTGCTGGGTTCGATGGGAATTGGGATTGTGTGTGGATTCGAATTTGTTGATGTTAGGTCGTTGCGTGCCGGGACTTATTGATTGTTTTTGTTTCGGGAAGAAGAAAAATGGAGTCTTTTTGTGTACTTGGTCAAATTACTCGCTCAATTTATCCAGTGGCAAAGCCGCCTGGTGTAGAGTGCGTTGAGTGTGTGGTTTAAGAACGAAACAATGATCGCGACGTTAGTTATCCAAGAAGTCAGTGATGGGAATATTACTGAGGAATGGGATGAGTAGGATTGCAGATCTTGTAATTCTCGGCTCATGAAGTTACCTCGTGCTAGAGTTTCATGATACTTATGATAATAATGGACACGCTTTGTTTTACTTCACTGCGTATAATTTGAAAGTTTGTAGTCAGCTGTGAAATTGTGCTGTGGAAAAATTTGCTAACATGTTTTATTTAACTCTAGTTTAGTTGAATTCAATTAATGTATATATTTAGTTGCTACATAATAGTCCAATGAGAGAATTTCCGTAAACTGTCTTTTGCCTTGGCAGACCGACCTGCTTCAGATTTTCCAACCTTTTGGAGCTATATCTAAGCTTGTAATGCTGCGTGCTAAAAATCAGGTACTTGTATTCTCATCAAAGGACTAAAGCACTTTGAGCGCAATTTCACACTTTATAGTGATTTGTTTGGTAAACCATGTGGCAGGCTCTTGTTCAAATGGAAGACCTTGCTTCTGCTATCAATGTATTGCAATACTACGCAAATGTCCAGCCAAGCGTAAAGTAATCCCTTTTGATAATGTTCTATTTTTTCATCTCTAGTCTTTAGAGCTGCGTGAGTTATAGTATTTGATTTATGTATTTTTTTTCATCTGTGCCACAACGATGTTTCCCATTTGTGATCGTTTTCTTGGGTCTCATCCTACAAGCTATACATTTGCCATTATTTTTTGTAGAGGAAGGAATGTATATGTACAGTTTTCATCTCATCAAGAATTGACAACAATGGAACAGAACCATCATAGTCGAGTTGATGAGGTATATATTATATCCAAGTATTTTTAAACTCCATTTTCCTATGAGGTCAGGTATTGGATGCTGTTATCTGGTCTTTCACTTGGATAGCATGAGGACTATATATTCATATGAGAGTGTAAATTTCGTGTGGGCGCTTTGTTCACACTATCTACTTAATACGCATTAAGTTGTTATATTCTTCTCTGGTATTTATGTTGGACCATTGTTTTGTAGTTACACATTGAGGGCAAAACCATGAGAAGTTTCCCTTGTTGACAGAATTCTGTAATCATTAATCCAAAGAATTTAAGACACTTGAATAGTGTTTCTCCATACCAGAACACAAGGAGGTTTGATCTCATTAGTTTCAGCCTAATCACAATTTTTTGGGAGTAGACCCGCCTCCGTTCTTCAATGACTTAACCATTGTTGTCATCTTTGCCAAATTATTTCGTTATCATTGAAGCATCTGAGGAAGGGTCTGAATCGTCAAATGTAATTGGTATTAATCATGCCGAAACTTGGTTCTTGAAGGGATTTCATTTTCGTTCTAGACATCTACTGTCTGACCTAGACTGCTCGACCATCGATATATGTTCAGAGAAGACTCCTACAATAGCTATGAACAGATTTTTTTTTTCTCGACATATTGGGATAAATCTAATTATCTAGCTTTTCTTAGACGGGCTTTCGCTTTTCTTATTTCTCTGATGTTAGCTCTGATTTACTGCAACTATGTTCAAGATATCAATGCTGCATATAGTTATGAGAGTCTTTCTTCTTCTCCCTTCTCTTCTATTTATTATCTTCTCTCTCTTCTTCCCTCTTTTTCTGTTTCTATGACGGCCTGCTGTGGCGCACTCTCTCTTGGTACAAAGCCCAATCGAATTCTCTTAGTTACGATACATCAAATGCTATACCCCATTAACGTGGACGTGCTGCATCAAGTATTTTCTCCTCATGGATTTGTAGAGAAGATCGTCACATTTCAGAAGTCTGCGGGTCAGCTTTTCATGTTCTCTCTCCTCTTTTCTCCTCTTATTTGAAATTGCTTTCTAACTTTCCACTCTTAATCTGACATGGAATAATCTTAGTTTGACCTGAATCTGAACAAAAGGATTTTGTTGCGGTATCGGTTTTTTAGTTTGTAGTGCTCTTTGATGAGCTAATGCACGTATCATATGGAATTATCGTCAAGTTTTTGGGAGATATTTTGGCTTAGGACCTGGCTGCAAATGTCATTTATTTTCTCATGGATGTTGTAATCCTGGAAATGTTGTGCAGGTTTCCAAGCCCTCATACAGTATCAGTCGCGCCAGAGTGCCATGGCTGCATTAAATTCGCTTCAGGTTTGCTGAATCAATTTGTTCTTACAGAGTTTGTTTAAATATTTTATGCAAGAGATTGACAAATGCGAGTTCTGATGCAGGGACGTAGTGTCTACGATGGTTGTTGTCAGTTGGACATACAATATTCGAAGTATGTCAATATTTTCCAATTTTTGGTTGATTGGATAGTTTGCATTTGCTTTTCTATTGATTTTTTTTTATTTTTTTATTTTCATACTTGCTCTGTATCAAAATTGCTTCATGATTGATAGGTTGTGTATGGTCGGAGAATTGGAGATCTAATCCTTTATCTATACTAATTTTGTTTTGATCTTTTTTATTTTCATTCTTCAGCCTTGATGAGTTGCAAGTCAACTATAATAACGATCGAACAAGGTATACTTTCCTTGATAGTTTTTGATGGCTGGGTCTATGAAATCCTATTTTGTTCCCCAGTTAGCAACAAGGTGTTAAATGTTCTACTTCATAGGGACTTTACAAACTCGTCTTTACCGACGGAACCTAAAGGGCGGTCTACCCAGGTATCTCTTCTGCATCCGTTCTTGTTATGTTTCTTTCAATAATTCTTTGCAAATTCATCTGATGATCTGCACTTACATGTTGCAGCAGTCGGGTTATGTTGATCCTGGCAGCATGTTTGCGTTTCAAGCTGGTCCTGCAGGTGAACTAATCAGCTTGATTCAATATTTGTTCTCCCGCTCTCTCGCTCATTTGCTAATGGTTCTGAGCTAATTTATAGCTTTTTATTATTATTTTGCAGTTGCATTTTCCCAGGTAATATTTTCTTGGCTCGCGTTATGAAGCTATGACTTCTGTCGGTGATTATTTATCTGTTTTCTCTTGATATGAAGTCTTTTTTTTCCTTTGGAAACAGTATCTAGTCACGTGCTTTCTCCTTTGACTTACAATTTTTTTGCATCTTGTTGCACATATCGTATGTCAATATTGAATTCTTTTTTTGTCTTGATCTTAATCAATATCAATGCCCATTACACCAAGTTCTAAATATTTTATTCTGGCCATACTTATTCAGTGTCATTTTTGAGAATACATCTTCCTAAAACAAAGGTTGTAGCAAAGGCCATCAATATTGTTTGCATCTTTGTTTTTTGCAACGGTGAAGTGAGTGTATCATGTTTGATGTCCTTTGTGGTTGATGTGCGTAACAAAGTAGAATCTTACAATGTGTGTTCTAAAATGGGAAGCTTTAGGCTCAGGAGAGCACGAATGTTTTCTTCAACCCTATTGCTGGAAGAGATGATGTTCTGATGTATGGAACAATCAGCATGCAGAATGACATTTTAAATGTGTAGGATGAATGGGATAGAAAAGGACTGATATGGAGTTGATGATATCTTTGTTCATGTTGAAGTTGCTTCAAGAAAATGAAAGTTTGATCCTAATTTTACAGAAATAGTGGCACGGCACACCGAATCACAACAACGTTGTCATGTTGGTGTGGCAATTGTTGCATGCCGCTTTTCCTGGACCAAGTGTCAATATTAGAAACTTTTTTCATGTTTAGTTCCTAAATGACTTCTCATATTTGATGATCATAGATGGCAAATCAAGCAGCTGCCGCTGCAGCTTTTGGCGGAACATTGCCTCATGGTATCAGTGGATTGAATGATAGATGCACCCTTCTTGTGTCTGGCTTTGACCATGAAGTACGTTCTTCCAATCTAGCAGTTCCAATCTAGCACCTTTGCTACTATTCATGTTATTCTTACTAATCTTTTTGATGACCAACCTTTCTAATGCTTTATTATTCTCGTGCGATAGAGGACAGATGAAGATAAGCTTTTCAATTTGTTCTCTCTCTATGGCAACATAGTCAGAATAAAAATTCTTCGGAACAAACCAGATCATGCGCTGGTACAGATGAATGATGGCCTCCAAGCAGAACTGGCATTTAATTATTTAAAGGTTTAATGCTGACATTACTGCTTTTTTACTTTTGTAATGCTCGACACTCCTTAGTTTACTTTTGTGCAATGGCAAATAATCTAGATATTTGAATGAGTCGAAAATGAGCACTAAACGTTAACGTTGAGGGATTGGTTGATGGGGCGGATAATTTTTTTGAGGCATATAATGGGGCAAGGAATCAGTCATTCAAATTATCATTTTGTTCTTGGCTAGTACAATATGTCCCGTCTGTTATTCTAGAATTGAAGCTGTTCTGATTCTTTTGTTATCACATGGGACCTCCTAATTCTTTGTTCAAGAAGGGCATGGTCGTTGACTTTTTAGGTTTCCTACCATCCTTAAACTCTAAACTTTGTAGTACTATGTATAAATTGCTGAACTTGATGCAGGATGCCATGCTTTCTGGGAAGCGGTTAGATGTGAATTATTCAAAGCATGAAACAATAACCACAGGCCCCGACAGTCATGAATACTCCAATTCAAATCTCAACCGTTTCAATCGCAATGCTACGAAAAACTACCGTTACTGCTGCTCCCCCACAAGGACGATCCACCTCTCCACACTTCCCCATGACATCTCGGAGGAAGAGGTCATTCACCACTTGGAGGAGCATGGCACTATTGTCGGCACTAAGGTCTTCGAGACAAATGGCAAGAAACAGGCCCTGGTCATGTTTGAAACTGAAGAGCAGGCCACTGAAGCACTTGTGTGCAAGCATGCTGTGCCAATTGATGGTTGCATCGTACGTATTTCATTTTCTCAATCACAAGTATAGGTCATCTGACACTTCGGAGCCAGTGAGAGTGGAAAATTGAGCTGTGGCGGTATGTTGCGGGATGGTTTGTTATCAGACTTTTCCTGTCTTTCTTATTCTGTTCTAAACGTGTGGTAATGCTCTTTATTCACGAAAGGCCTTTGCACATAAATTATGTGTACTGAGATTGGCTCTGATGCGTTTTTCTGGTTTATGCTGGGATATATCTATTTAGCGTAATTGTATAATCCTTTCATCGCTCAGGCTGGAGAAGCCTTTACTCTGTTGTACTTCGATTTATGGAAATTCGCAGACATGTTGGCTCCCATCTGTTCCTTAACCATATCTTCTGTCATTTTATTCCTGCTATTTGATGCATAAAGCTTCTGTGGACTTGTAACGTTTTTTCCTACTCTTTGACGCCCAGGCTTCTATGAACTTGCAAGAGCTGCTTTGCGTATAGGGAAACTGTATTGTTCACATGTTTTGTAATTTAGTGATCGGCTTCTTGCCTTTAAATTCTGAACTGATGTGTTAAATTGTTCAGTACCTATCTTGCCTGTTGTAGTTGACTATAGCTTTGAGCCAAATAATAATTATAGCAGCCCCTAAAATGCTCTCTCTTCTCAGACTGCAGAGTCTGAGTAAGTTCCCCACTGGTGTATGTTTAACCAGACGCCTTTCAGCATAATCGTATTCCGAGACTTAATAGTTTAACCTCTGCAAGAACATAAGGCCACCCAACCAGAGTTCTGGACTGGTCCCTTCCATCTATTCTTTTATCGCTAACAAAACTCAGCAATGTATCCACTCAATTTGGTAGGAGATTTTTGACTAAAATCTAACTCCATATGCATCTACTTTACATGAAGGTCATGTTCCTCTCGATCCGGACATGCCAGTT
This sequence comes from Drosera spatulata, assembly GCA_035668315.1. NCBI lineage: Eukaryota > Viridiplantae > Streptophyta > Magnoliopsida > Caryophyllales > Droseraceae > Drosera > Drosera spatulata. The sequence continues at coordinate 23,605 of JAOVYX010007197.1, read as the reverse complement.
TACACAACGCGGAAAGAGCTTGCAATCCTCTTCAGATCTCCATAATGCCTTTTCCATTGAAGACCTGCAAGAACCAGCAATGCCTTAGATATCTGAAAACGTATTTAGTTGACATGGCGGAAAAACCTCCCGCTTACAGCAGGATCCAAAAGCAGGACCTAATAAGCATAATTTTCCTCCGAAAAGCAAGAGAGATTTTATTGGAGCAACACATGTCCGAGACAATCTTGAACATGAATAGGATCAAAGGACCGAACTTGCCTCATAATACCAAATGTGATCCAAAAAAAATAAAAAATTCTGGGCGTACCATTAGCAGTCACGTTGAAAAGGTATAGTCGATTTCCAGCGGCGGTTGCTGTGATTATAATGTGTGGTGGCTCCAACTCAAACTGGTAATACTTTCTCCCGGAATGCTCTGCGACTTGCGTGCTCAAAACCCTTCCTTCCACATTCTCTCCAATCACCTCTGGTCCAAACGCATTGATCACCTTTTCCGGCGTCCCTATTTTCTCGATGGTTGCATTGTCTCCCAAGTCTACAGAAACAAAAACTTCTTCATGCACTGAGACAAACTCATACATATAGAGGATTGCCTACATATGAAGGTTCTAACTCTTGATATATAGGTTCTGTTTACCATAACCTGTTGTAAGTGCAGCACTTTGACTATGGTACGTTCTGCGTGTTGTTGAATTATTCAAGACCCCCAAAAAAACACACATTGGAAAATACATGGGCAGAAGAAGAATTTAAGGGAACTTACCATCAGAGAATCTGAGAACAGGAGCAACAATGACGAATAATCTGCCTTCTTTGGAGTTTGCGAATCTTAGATCTATTTCTGTTCCGCCAAGATCAGCAATGGAGACAGGAACCTGAAGATGCAGTTTAACTCGTAAGTACTGATCAAAGCAGCGCCAAGATGGTCAAAACGACAAACAAGATTCCATAATGTGATGATGTCCGCTTCTGATCAGTGGAGTCGTATTTATATCCATTACCTCTTCCCAGCCTTGAGGAACTGAAAAAGTATAGGGGATAATTGGACTCCATCCAACGCCGTGCCCTCCAGACTTTTCATCCGGTCTACGGTATGTTCTCCACCCTGTCTGAGCATTGCTTCAATTTAATTAGCTCCTCAAGAACTGACCGTATCAAAGAAAGAATTTCACATAAGAGCTAATCATATGATGATGTCAGATAATATCTAGTGATCGATACAAAGTAGTGTATCAACTTGACAGACTTTAGTCACTTTACCTAACTAGAGAGACGATACAACTTCATGAGGAAACAACAATATCAAGGAACTGGTACGAAACCAACGAGATGCTTTTCAAACACTCAACACGTCTCGTGACGCATCCTTTGCTTGAGGAATCATACAGTTAAAACGTAAAGGCCAAATTCTCTTCCAAAGACATCTATCTCATTGAGAACTCTGTAGAGGTAAAGCATCGCAGTCACAGAGATATGCATAGAAGAGCTTGATTAGTGTATATGAACAATTCCATCCAACACAGATCTATATAATGAATAAGTGTCAACTATTCGAAACTATTTTTCCCGACACCAAAAAGATAAAAATTTCAATAAAGAATCAAAAGGCAGATGAAAGAGAGCACACCTTCTTCATCAGGTTCAGAGAGCCCAGGAACTCTCCCAGCAAGGAGGCTTTGCTTAACCACAGCTAAACCCTTGGGTGGAAACTCCAAACCTACAAGACACGAAACCAAAGGTACCCCTGAAAGCACAAGTGCCCTTCTACACAAGGGCAAGCCAGACAGCTGATCATCTCTCGTCTCATTAGATTTTCCTCCACCAATTCTACTCGAAGCGACAACCATCGTCGATGAAGGCGATGTACCGATGGCAGGCCAATTCGCCTGCAGCCGCTTAGACGATCCTTTCGATGCAAGGCACGATCCATAGCACATTGCTGTTGCCGTTGGTGCCATTGTTGAGGACTCTCTGAATTGAGAGGCTCTTTGGTCTTGAGTTGAAGATGAGAAAGCTGAAGATTGAGGCTGCTTTGAAGTGGGAAAAAACTTGAGGTTCTGGTGAGCCCTGGATGAATTCGATGGGGCCCTGTGTGGCTGTGTCTGAGCTTTCTTGTGGTAGTTGTATCGTGTGGACACTTCCTGGTACAAGTGACAAAGAAAAAAAGATATACAGAATAAGCAGAATAGAAATTTAAACATCACAAGGAAACTCGAGCTTATTCGAAATACATGAATAATTGACGAATAAATAAGGGCATATAGCTAATATCTTTTTACAGAATAACACCCTGGAGTTCAACAGAAGTACATCGTGCCAATTAAGATTTGAGCTTTCTGACCACCAGCATATCAACAAAGGCTTCAATCAAGACCTCTGATCTTTGTAAGAAACAACTTCATCTCCTTCGGTCATGCCGCAGCTAAAAGAAAGTAAAAGGCTTCTTACAACTCATCGTGAGCTGCCCGCCTCCAGAATTCGGGTACTGCATTTCAGAACAAGGACTTCAAACTTGTGGTATGAATAAATATTGATCTGGTAGCGACAACAAACTTAGCATGTCGTTTGACAAGCAATCAGACAAATGTTGCTGCTCCCATCCTACTTAACCATAACTCTGCATTCTGAAGGAATCAAAACTACTTGCATCCTGGAACCCGTTCGTCAACTTCAATTTCAAAAACCTTTCCTGGTGAAAACAAAGGACCTCCTGAAGCTCACGTACATGGTTATCACCATGGTTGCCTCTGATATTAAGACGTCAAAAACTACCCTAACATGGGAGGTTTCCAATCTGAGAATGGTACTAGATCACGGTTCACAACAGATCCATTATGTAACCAGAATGTTTCACTCGACTGGTGGAAGCGTCTGATCTTTTTCTGAAGTTCCCAAAAGATTCCATTAATGGCAGAGCATGTCTGAGATTCCTGAGCATAGACAAACAGGCATCTCACTCGTCTACCACGCTCAATCATTTTTTCTATCATCTCATCTGATAAGAAAAACATGCAAGTCATTAGCATGCAGAAGACATTTTATTGGAGAAATATATCATAGAACACGTAATCAAAAGCTGGTATTGGTTCCAAGTAAACACCTGGTATTGATTCCAGGTAATCCAAAAGTAGCGGCCCAATGTGAGTGGATGGCCATTTGATTGAGATCTGAGAGTAGTCGATCACATCCTGGAAAGGTAATTCGATAAGAGAACAGGAACACACTCCTGCAAGAACATTTCAATTTCACAGGTAAATATTAAACCAGCTTGTAAATTCATTAGCCATTCAATCATGGTGAGGAAGAAAGAAAACGTGAACTACCACAAAGAAAGACTCATAGAAGCGAAGGGTCCATGACGACTCCCCTCGAGGAGCAAGGCAGAACTTTGAATTTCGCAGGTGCTCAAAATACTCCTTCCTTCCCAATTTGTCAGGACCACTGAACTTGAGCACAGGACATTCCAACTGTTGCATACAGCGAATGTATATTACATATCCAGGGACTAAGCTAGGGATCACTACAAATGGTGTTGTTTGCCATTTTGAATTTAGCATTCTATCCTTAAACATGCATAAAACGTCATTCACCGAAGCAATATTTTGAGTTCAGCATTATCAGTTGAAGCTAGTTTTTCTCGATGTCAGAAGCACACAAACCTTTTCTGGATACTTCTTTGCAAGCTCGATTAGTTGAAGACGTCCAACCTTCCCCTGTGCACGACCTAAGTAATTTGCAAGATGCTTCCTCCTTGATAAAGGCAAAGGCTGGACAAAAGGTGCTCCACTGGTCATTTGATCATCAACATTGCCAGGGATGATGATATCTTTCCATGCGCTGAAGGCACTTGTGTTTTTCTTATCCGTGCGATCTCCCTGGCAACCACGATTAGGTAACAGGAAAGTTAAAGTACACGCAACAAAGAGAGTGAAAAAAGAATAGGCAACTCCCACAAAATATATATGATTTTGATTTGAATATGAAATAGCCTCATAATGCAATCTAAATGGAGGGAACAAGCTAGTTCGTACACTTTGCGTACCACAGACCCCAGAGGAGAACTCCAATCCAAAACAATAAATGTTTGCCCCTAGTTCCTGTAAGATACGGTTTTTCTCAGGTTCTCATTTTTGCTCCTCATTGTAGATACTACTCGAGAAGTTAGAGACCAGCACATTTTTGCTCAAAACCATGCTCCTCATTTGCATGCCCATCACAGGTTTTTCTCCATGCATTATTGTAGCTTCACTAAATGCCCTTCTTGGATATAAGCAAACCTGTGCAGTGTACTCCTGTTTATTTAATTGACCATACCTAATCTCTTAAGAACTGAAGACAATAGCAAGATCATTAACAATTTTAATTCACCCTAAACTACATACATCTCAGTTTCAGATGGGAACACCGTTGCTCTGGAACTGGGTTGGGGTTAGCTCAGTAGTTCAGTACAGAAATACATTCTGGCTAACAATTAAGCTGAACTGGTAACATGTTTGGGCAATAGAACCTTTGTGAGGGTAGCTACAATCAAACAGGTGTTTTTTTAACCACATATTTAATTACTAGTCACACAGAATAAAAGGGTGGAGGGCGACTTAACAAAATTGCTTCAACCTGAACATGTTCCTGACATTCTTGAGAACAGTTCAAATACTTCCCTTGAAGAGAAGTTACAGAACTAATTGTCTGATATGCAATATGTGGCATTTGTTCTCATCAACCATAATACTTATCAGGAAAACTTCAATAGGGAAAAAAACCCAAACAAAAGGAGGAAAATACCGAGTTACACTTAAATTTCCAATAGAAATGCTAGTTATAATATGCAAGTACCTCCGGAGTAAGAAATATTGAGCGATTCAAGTATGTAGACCAGGACTTGAATAAATGAGCTCCAGCACCACTACGTTTAAGAAAGTAAGGATAAGTAGTGCAACCAAAGAAGGTAATTCAAACAAGCACCATAAATAAAATAAACAGTTATACCCATTATGTAAAGAAATTTGGGGACGGAAAGGATATAAGAAACGTTTGCATACGAGGAAGAAATAGACTGTTTGTTTCATGCTTGAATAGTAGACAACTTAATGACTTTTGACACCAGTCCCTAATCCTACTCTCCTGGACAAGTTTCTTGGCATTAACATATCCTACTATCATCTGCGGTGCAATCACGGGCTAAAGATTTCTGTTAATAAAAAAAATGAAAATGTGTACCTCGGAAAGACAAATACATGGTCACGCCCACCAGTTCGTCTGAAATATGGCATTTGGTTGAGGACCTGAAATCAACATGCACTTCCTGAACAAACCAAGACAGTTTTTTCAAATGTAAATTTGTAATTCACAGCTACTGGATTACCTTCAGGATATCACAAAAAACTATGTTGTTCCAAGGAATCAACAACAGTACCGGTCAATTTAAACATTCTAACCTTGATAAAAGTTTTGTCGATCTCCCTATCAGTAAGACCTCCCAGCATGCGAACACATTTTACATAAGTTGGTACGAAAAAGAGATCTGCCTCCTCCTTCCTTCTTACTCTGAATCTAGATCTCAGAAACATCCTGTGGATTTTAACCTACACTTCAAATGCAAAAGAAAATAGCAATACAAATGAAGGCATTAAACGCCAAAAAGCTCATCCATATAGGATCACCAAGGTTGGTAGATCGTATTTGCACTACATTCTTATCATACTTCTCTAGTAGCCTATTTCTATATTTGAACCAAACTCTTCCCATGAAATTTTCAACGAGATTTATTAAATCCAAGGGATGTCACTCACGGTTTTCCTCCTCACTTAGCCAAACAGAGCGTAATCACGATTCACGAACTGCTTAGCATGTAATCATGACTTTCACAAAGATGAAGATCTTCATGAGAAAAAAAAAAAGCGCATTCTGATTCTACAAGATGCAGAATTCAGAAGCTTTGGACGACCACATTCTACAATCCTTTCACGCCTAAATTATACAATTCCAAACCCCTAGCAAGATCATCTTTCACTCATACTCATCTTGCGTATGAATCTGAAACCAAATAGATTGTTGATGATCAAACACTTCAATCAAACACTCCCACTCCAACACATATCTTTTAAATCTTAATCTATCCCCCTCTCAATTCTCTTCTAAACAAGATCATTTGGAAATCTGCAAACAGTTTCACATTCAACAACCAAAACACAAATCTCATCTAATCAACAAATCATACAATCCTTTTCGGTTCCAAATTTCACCTGAGTGCCCCACTGTCCCTTGACGCACGACTCGGCCAAGATCCGACCGTCCCTACCATACAACAACCCCCTCAATCCCACAATCTCGTCCTCGTCATACACATAAACCCTCATATCAAGCCCCGATCCGTCCCTTCGATCCGTCCAAAACCTCGACTCATCGTCTCCACCGAATCGGATCGATTCCGGTGATCCGTGATTTCGAGCGGCGAAGGGACACCAGTAGGAAGGGAAGCTGCCGGTCGAGATTCGGTCGAGGAGGTGAGAGAGGATGAATGTGGTGAAGACCAGTAGAATTGATCGGAGATGGTGGCGGAGGAGTGAGGATGGGTGACGGAATTTGGTGGTCGGGGAACCCATCGGCGGCGGCGGCGCGGTGGTTTCCGGCGAGGTAGGGGTGGTGGTTCGGCGATGAAGCGAAGGAGTCGCCGGCGGGGACTTCGTCTCTGTATTTTTTTTGTTACGTTTGTGTTTTCACTATTGTGTGTTACTCTCGAGTAAGAGAGAATGATTTACGAGTTGAACACTATGCTTTTGTTAGTGAAAAAAACAAAAAGGAAAAAGAACATCTTATTCTTATGTACTTTTATGTCTTTGTATGTAATTATTCGAAGTTTGATAATAATTATAAATCTTTTATTATAGTTTATATAATTTTATAAATTTGATAATTAGTCCTTCAAAAAAAACTTAATATTTTATTAAAAAAAATCTTCATAAGTGATCATCAATAAAGATCATATGCGTATTTTTGAAGTTAAGGAATCATTTATAAAATAATAAAAAATTCAAAAACTTAAATGCACTTTTCCTTGAGAAAAATTATCATCAATTATGAATGATTGATTTTTTTAAGCTTATTGAATTATTCAAGTGTTACTAACATCCTGTTTAAAAGTTTTGTATATGAGATAAAAGAAGAAAAAATAGGAAAGTGAAATTTTTTTTTCCCTAAAACAATATGCCTGTCAGATTTCTTAAGAAAGGAAATGGGAAAAAATATATAAAATAAGAGTCATTTTCTTTCTAAGATTGAAGATTTGAGAAGGAAAAAAAAAAAAAGAAACTTAATGAAAACTTTAAACTTTCGTTGTTATCCTTAATTATTTATTCCTTTCAAAACCCAATGCGATCTTTTCTCTGGAGGAGAAAAGAGTAATACTTCATTGAGTTTATATTCCTGAACTCACAAATAAGTAAAAAGAAATAATTTATATTTGGAGTATTTTTAAAAAATCAACTCAAATCAAGTATAATTTCAAAAAAAAAATCAAATTTTTTCAAATTTCATTTAAACTACCCAAAACTTGTCAAATAGGTCAATTTAGCTACTTTTGTTAAGCTAACGGAATCTTTTTGAAAGATAAAAAAATATTATTTTAATTAAAAATAATTATCAAACTATATTCAATTCTTCAATTTTCATCTCTATCGTTCAAATTTATCTTTTTATTGATAAAATCGATCAATTTTTAAGTCAATATATAGCGGATAATTATTATGAAGTAACGCATTTGATCAATAAAAACAAAAATTTTGAGTGCTGGGATGAAATATTGAAAAATAGAATATGGCTTTATAATTATTTTTAATTAAAATGATATTTTTTTATCTTTTTCAAAAAGATTCTGTTAGCTTCAACAGAAAGTTAACGAAAGTGGGTAAATTGACATATTTGACAAGTTTGGGATAATTTAAATGAAAAAATTGAATATATTTTTAAAATTATACCTTATTTAAGTTAATTTTTTGAAAAAATCCCTTTATATTTTTTTTTCTCTAACTCACAAACCAAAGCGTAATGAAACCTGAGAGTGTAATTATCAGAACAATCGAGAGCCTCACCTAGAATGTGACGTACTGATTTAATTTTGAGGAGGTCAGAGCAAGTCTAATGGGTTGGTTAATTTTTCATATGTGTAGTTATAAAATAATAATAATAATAATAATAATAATATCAAAATAAAATTTATCTATCTAACTTTAATGGTGATGTGTTATAAGTATCATATTTCTTTCGTTCCATGAAAGATATAACATATTACTTATTTGAATGTCCCATAAAAATTTTATAATGCTTTCATAATTAGAATTTTTTTCCAAAAAACTACTAAAACACTTATACTTTTTATTTTATATTGTATCAATTCATCCTATTATTTTTTATTTTTTTTCTCATATAATTTTTAGAACAAAAAACTCATTTTTATAAAATTCAACACACACATCAATTTTCGATCCAAATCAAAATATTACTTTAAATTTCATGAAACGAAGAAAATATCTTCTTTGGTGATTTTTCTTCACCACAATCAAACTTTCAATTTTTCAATAGTTTTCTCCCACCAAATGACCTGTGGGGCAAAAATATCAACGGTATTTTCTATACCAAGTATAGCATATCAAATAATCAAATGTAAAATTTAACAACAAAAAACAAATTCATTGGAGTGAATATTTGATGTGTTATTGCTATGTTATACTCCTTTTGTTTCAAAATTGTTACAATATTTTGACCTGATACGCATGTCAATACAAAATTTGACATCCGTACAATAACGTTTAAAAAGACGCTTTTTATTTTTGTTCAGACGCTCTATGTTTTGTTCAAACGTTATATTTGAAACAGAGCGCCTGAGAAATGAAACAGGGTGTTTTAAGATGAAGAAAAAAAAAAAACAAACAAACACACAAAGCGATAATAACATCACAAAAGCACTAGTTAGAAATCTGGTCACCATCGTCGGAATCTGGCCGAAATCCGACCACAATCGCTCTGTGTTTTTTTTTCAGACGCTCTGTGTTTTGTTCAGGCGTTTTTTGTTTTTGCTCAGACACTGTGTTTTGTTCAAGTACTCTATTTGAAACAGAGCGCCTGAAAAATGAAACACGGCGTTTTAAGAAGAAAAAAAATATAAAACGAAATATCAATGATTAATATAAATTACATACTTTAATCTAATTTATGTTGCGAGACAATCACATATAATTTGATATAAAAATAAGATTTAAATTCATACGTATAAAATAATACAAAATACGTAACTGTTGTTATAATTATTGGACGAAGATAATATATTTGATCTCGATCTCAATGATACGTTCAACAAACATGAAGGCATAGTGTTTATTCCGACAGACGGTGGCTACAAGTGTGTTTACTATGCATAGATTATTTATCATGTTTTCCTGTTAAAACAATAATCTTGTATTTCTTTCATCCCAAATTAATCAAAATATTTTCATTCGACAGAAAAGTTATGCGAGTATTGAATTTGTATAAATTTTGATAAAGAATGAATATATTTTTATAGTAGTGGAGTTTATTGAGAGGAGTTAGTGGATGTATTATAGTAAATGAGATTGATTTGATATCTTTTTTATGTTAAAAAAGTTATCAAAAATAAAAACGTTTAATTTATTTTAAAAATAATAAAAAAAATATTTTAATTAATTTAAAACGAGGGAGTAATATTGTTGTAAGTTTTCGCCCTCCGATAGTCTAGTCCAAAACAATTTGCAAGAACTTGTTCAATAATTCAAGATAACCTCACACCTGTCTGTATTAGTATTACATCTACGTCAATCCCTTTATAAGAGCATGTCCAATGGAGCAGGCATTTGACATATATATAATATAACAAATTTTTTATTTATTTCATTTCAATGCATGTGTTTTTAAGAGACAAAAATTGATTTTTGTTAAATCCCATGCTATATTTGGCATTAGATTTGACAATGTCATTCATGCAAATTGTTATTGAAATCAAAAGAAAAAAACAAAAACAAAAAACCAATAGATATTACTCCCTCCGTGCTATATTTATCGAAATGTTTTAATCTAACGTAAAAATTTATGCGAGTGTTGAATTTATGTGGATTTTGATGAAAAAAAAAATATTATTTTAATGATAATGGGATTTACTGTAGTACTTTGAGGGAAGATAATAGGTGTATTGTAGTAGATGTGATTGATTTGATTTTTTTTTTTGTGTTAAAAGATTATCAAAAGAGAAAATATTATAATTTTTATTAGACTGATCAAATAGAAAAACGTTGCGATTAATATGGGACGGAGGGAGTGTGTGGTTAAATCCTCACCTCTCATCAAATCATATTGTTAAATTATACTCCCTCCGTCCCATTACTTTTGCAACATTTGACTTTGCAATGTGTCGATGCAAAGTTTGACACGCATGCAACGATTAATAAACATAATTTTTTTAATAAATTCATCGTGAAATATTAATAGTTGTATAAGTTACGTATTTCAACCTAATACATATTACGGGACAATCATACGAGATTTGATATGAAAATGAGACCTATACTCATACGTATATAATATTATAAAATATATGTATATGTTGCAAAATATGTGGAAGGAAGAGAATAACTGTTTATCATTAGAGTGAAATTGACAAATTATAGCAAATTTACACTATTTAGGATCAAAATATGAAAATGTCTATGTTTAAATGATTATCCCCGTTGGATATGCCCTAACATGCATATATGCATTTAGATTATTTTCTCAAGAGGCAAACAGCAATATTGTAAGCTAATACACCCACTGCAAATCAATTTCTGGTACTTGAACGGACAACATTTAGGTGAATTATTAATCATGCTCGTGGAAGAATAAATAATGTAATGTGCTTGCTTCATTGCTTGTATTATTCACAGAACACATAAATGCTTCTCATTCCTTTGGTGTTGGTGGCGTTAGGAGATTTTAGAGAACAATGCTTTCAAATCTCCCTCCAAAAATCAGATTACTGTTCCCTTATGTTGTGCATATACGGACCATAGTATTCAATCAATTTTAAGATAGTTGTGAGTTGAGATTCGAAGTTGGTAAACCTAAGTTTTCAATCGAAAATTCGATAGGTATAAACATAGCAGTTGAACCTCCAAGATTGGAAGCTTGAAGAGTTCTTAACCACGACAATGAAGATGTTAATTTCTTCATTCCTTACTCAACGCAGTCTCATAAAAATAAATTCATTAATTAAAGACTATAAAGTGATTATTTTATAGGATTTCACAAGATAATCATACTCATCGATTCAAAAAATACAAAGGATTTTCTCACGGAGATTTTTCAATAAATATAACAGTCAAATTTTTTTTCATTATAATTTAATTTCACATGTGAAAAAAGGGGAAAAAATAATCTAACGATTTGAGACTCCAAACTTGAAGATGGATACATCATCAAATTTTTTCAAAAGGGGCGCTTATTTGAAAACTTCAAAAAAGGAGGGACTCTCAATCAATTTCTTGAGTATATTTCCAAAAAATTAAATAAAATGCAAAGCATTTATTGTATTCACAGAGGATACAGAGAAGAATAGCAAGGAAAATATTGATTGCGCTTCCAGTACAGTTACCTAATTTATCTGTAACTGGCAAGGAATTTATCACCTTCCCTCACCGCAAAAAAAATCACCCAAAACCAAATCAAAAGAACACCCAAAAAAATCAACTTCAAATAACACATCATCACAACTCAGCTGCAGCCGTTATCATCACTCTAAAAAAAAGAAAACAACATCAATCAATCAACAAAACAAACTTGTAAAATCACAGAGAGTGTTGTGTTGTGTTTTGTAATTTGGCAATGAAGGGGTGGAGTGGTGTTAGTAGACTTGGAGTGGTGGAAACGATTTTTGAAGAAGAGGAAGAAGTGAGTGAAGAGGAGGAGGAAAGAGTCGTGGAGAAGTGTTTTGAGTCTGATGAAGATAATTTGTCGTCGTCGCCGCCGCTCTCGCCGCCGTTGAGCCCCATCTCTTGTCCTTCTTCTCCAGATCTCGAGTCCATTGTTGATTCATGGTAATTTTATAAGTTCTCATTTCGTCGTGTCATAATTCTAATTTGCAGTGTCATCCGAAGGAATGTTAGTCACTGTCTCGTTTTATAGGTTTGTTTTCCCTTCATGATTGATAATTTTAAGAGATACAATTATAAAGTTATTGTGAATCTCGTGATTGATTAATCAAAAATGACATAATTTTTTGAAAAAAGGAATGTTTGAATACGTGTAATTATGTTTTTAATCTTTTTAATATTTTTGGTTGAATGAAGGAGTTTGGCTAGGAGGAGGAGGCCTGATGTCAAAATCCATGTCCAGGACAGATGCTTTCACCTCCACAAGGTGCCTTTCTTCATCTCATGATTTCTCTTAATTTTAATCATGGTGAGGTCTCTAAAGCTCTTATTCGGCATGATGGATGATGAATAAGGTAATGCGAGATCTTAACTTCAAACGATTATGATTTTAATCTGAATTCTGTGGTCCACATGAAATTTTCAGCCAAATTAGTGTCTATGATTTGAAGATGGATTCTCCAAATTTCACATTTTTGGTGTCAGGGTCAATTTTTGGATCAAGTCAAAAAGGACCTTAAAAGGACAAAACTCTTCTAACATATGTTTTCACTCATTCTCTTCAATTTCCCACCATTTTAAATAAACTTGTTCTAAAATCATTTAATGTCAATTAATTTTGTGTTTTATGGAGTAAAGCGTTTCCCTGTAATAGAACTTAGGATTCATGGTACAAAAATTTATTGTTGGCGGAGTTATAATACCAAAAAGAGATTTTTTTTCCACCAACACTTTTTTTTTTTTTTTTTTTGAAAAGGTTTTTCCACCAACACTTTTTTTTGCCTAAAGCATATTACTAGCATACAGGGGATAGTGTAAGTCTAATTAATGATGCCCTTCTCTTTACCTCATCAGACACAGGGATAAAAACAACGTGTTTTGACATCCTTAATAGGTTCTCTGTTGAGAATCAGACTGACCTATACATAGGAGTATCTGAAAGAAATGTAGTAATAACACAATCTTACAAACACAATTTAATATCAACCATTAAATCCGTTACATGCATGCCATGACTCAACTTGGCACTGTAGCAACTAAGATGCTCAATGCTTATTTGAAATCAGTAGACTTTTGATTTTTTTTCCTTTACTGTACGCATGAAAGAGTATCCGTAACATTCTGTCACGATCTCGTTCATATTCTTGCAGGATGTTTTATCGTCGAAGAGTGCGTACCTTAGGCGACACCTCCCGGACGTCACCTCCCTAACTCTCGCGCCATCCCTCAACCTCACGTCCGACACATTCTCTCAAATCGCCGAGTTCTGCTACACCCTTCGACTCACCCTCACACCCTTCAACCTAGCCGCCCTCCGCACAGCTGCCGAGACTCTCGAAATGCACACTTCGGACTACATCCCCACCACTGAAAGCCTCCGTCACAGGACTGAGAGCTACTTCTCCCGATCAGCGTCCACTAACCGCGACTTTGCCAGCATTGTGTTTAAGTCGTGCTTGAAGTTGTTACCTGAGGCGGAGGAGCGGGCTTGTCTTGCGAGTAGGTGTTTAGAGGTGATGTGTGAGGGGGAGGATGGCACGGGGAAGGAGATTAGGGCGGTGAGGCCTGAGGAGTTTGTGGTGATTGTGGAGTCGATGGGACGGAGGTTTACCGGGAGCCATGATTTTCTGTACGAGGTTATTGATCTCTATCTCAAGGTTAGTGTTTGAGCTATTGTGCTTTGTTGATTACTCTTTGTTATTCGTGAGTCTTATAATTGAGAGACATGTTTAGATAATTCCTCCGTTATCTCCTTTCATTTGCTTTCGCTCGCCTGTAATATTGTGATGATGTGCCTATTTCTGTAGGTTAATAAAGCTTCGATTTCTGTTCAATTCACTTCTGATTGTTTTTCATGTGATCACACTCAGGTATATGATGGAAAAATGTCAGAGGACCAGAAAACACAAATCTGCAATACCATAGACTGCAACATGGTCTCACCGGAGCTCCTAATGCGAGCGGTCCAGAACCCCAGGATGCCGCTAAGGTTCGTGGTCCAAGCAATGTTAACCGAGCAGCTCAACACCCACCGGTCCATTTGTACCACTGCCGCTGCCACCAGGTCTATCGCGAACAATTCAAGCTCCAGGGCCGAGCGACCACCCAACCACCAAAAGGTCCCGACCCTTGGAGCCATCCTCCAGCAGGATGCTGCACATCGCCAGGTAACCCAGCTCAAGGCCGCCATCAACACCACCATGTCAAGGATCAATTGCTTAGAGAAAGAGCTGAGCACCATGAAGAAGCGATTGGTTGAATCAGAAAGGCATAGAGGTATTGCTGATGGAGGCAGGTCTGCGAGTTTTCGGTTCAGCAATGAGAGTACTGCGAATAAGATCGAAAGAGGAGAAAGAGGGTCCATTTCTTCAGACAATTTGCGGTTTAGAGTCAACACGGTTGGATCACCTGCCGCAAGGCTTGGAAAGAATGCTGAGACACCTCGGCTGAAGAAGAGTCTCTTGGGTCAGAGACTGATCAGAGGGCTGAAGAGCGTGTTTCGAGGGTCCAAGGACTCGAAAGTTGGAGGTTCGAGCAAGGAGGGAGAGGATTATGTTTACAGCGAAGATGATGATGTGTTTAAGGAGGGTCAATTGTGCAGCACAACCGAAATGGGGCTTGCAGAGATCGTTCACTCTCACAATAGGACTCGTTCAATAAGCTGAGGTTCGTGTCCTTGAATATCCTTCCTGAACCCGTCGTGATTCTATCACATTGTCGCCATCTTGTTTTTGGTTGCTTCTCTTTGTTAAATACAAGTTAGATCGGCTTCGCTCCATTGAATCGAAGATTGCCTAGCCTATTGTTAGCGGAATCCGAAAAAGTTATATAGACTGGAAACTGGAGCTGTAGAAGTCAATAGTACTC
This sequence comes from Drosera spatulata, assembly GCA_035668315.1. NCBI lineage: Eukaryota > Viridiplantae > Streptophyta > Magnoliopsida > Caryophyllales > Droseraceae > Drosera > Drosera spatulata. The sequence goes on along the minus strand of JAOVYX010007197.1, from coordinate 8,603 downwards.
TTTGCTGGTCTTAACGTGCTTTGTTTCTTATTCTTTCTGAAGCTTTAAGCTTAGAACTTGAAACTCTATTCTTCTGGATCTCAATTTTGGAGTTATAAACTAGTTACAGTTTTATGCGCAGTCTCGACTAATCAGTATAAATTTGGTATAACGTGTTCTTTCAAGTGTCGTTGAGATCAAAGTGTGTGAATCTGTCACTTATCTGTATATCCTTAATCTAAGTTACCCTAGTTCATGATTGATGGTCATTAATCCATCAATCAATCAGTTCAACCCAAACAAACTTGAAATCGAATCAAGAAGACATAAAGATAATTGTTAATCATCTCTTTCCCACATCTCACCTCCCCTACATAAATGAAGTAGAATAGTGAAAGCGGTGCATTATTTTGGGGAAAATTGCTAATCGTCCCCCCGAACTCACCCCTCCTCCGGTGGGTTCCATAATTTTTTTTCTTTTTTAAATTATTCTTTATTATATAATATTAAAATCATTTATAACTTTAATATATATATCAAACATTAAAAATAAATATATATTTGAAATTTACACATTAATATCTATAAAATAAGACTAATATTGAAAATAAAAAATATATTTCAAAAAAATATTTCCTGTGTTACATAATAATTATAATGTATACGTATGTGATAATTATCAATAATTTTTACTCGTATCTTCGAAGTTGTATTGCATACATTCGATATAAATATTTCGAATTATTTTACTCATTTGTCATTAAGGTCCCCTTCAATTGAAGTATAAGAACATCGTGAAATAACTATTGTCTATATCGGGAATCACTTTGTTCAACTATTTTTACATTCTCATTATCATATACCTCCATTGAGGACCGATAGTTATACAGTTCATTTTGAACTGTGAAATGAAGTGATAAACATCAATCCATGTGATAGACAATATTTTGGAGGAACGATTGAATATGATAAAGTTTGTATGCACTTAAGTATTATTAATATCCATTTATTTGTAATGTCATGAATTTTTTTATATTCAATATTGATCTTATTTTGTAGATATTGATGTGTAGAGTTCAAATATATAATTATTTTTAATATTTGATATATATATATATATATATTAAAAATTATAAATAATTTTAAAAATTATAAAAAAAAATAAAAAAATTGAGACCCATGTGGGAGGAAGGAATAGCAATTTCCTTATTCAATACTTGTTTTGTGAGTCGAGTAAAGTTTGGTCAATAATAAGTGGGTTCAACACCCGAGACAAACAGGAAATACTCCAGTATTTTTCTTATGATACACGAGGGTATGTATTTTGAGACTGAAGTCCGACCCCGGCCACTTTAAAAATCTCACACAGTTGAAGCCCCGATTCCGGCGCCCCGGCCGTGGCCTTCTACATGTTCAGGTACGATTGTCTAGGGCTCAATTGAGAAGTTTCGGACTTCGTGTATTTCATCGTAGTGGGATTGTTGGTTTCTGTTTCGAAGCCGATTAGGGTTCTAAATCTTTGTGTGATATGTTTGGTTAGTGTTTCCCTTTCATGTTGTTTGGAATTGTGTATTAGTTGAGAGGGCAAATTTAACATTGATATTCTTCGTAATATATATAGGGTTCTGAATCCCATTGACCAAAAATAACAATTGTGGTATTTTTGTCATGGATACGTATTCTTATCCCTAACTGGATAGACAAGTACGAAGTGTAGCCGTATCTTGATCTAATGCCTTAATGCCTCTATGTATGAACACTAATTACGTGATGTACACAGTTCGGAGACAGTCTCTTTCCTACATAGGGTAAGATAATGTATATTTTCCTTCCCCACACCTTATCCATTAGCGGGATTACCTGTGTTGTTGTACATGGTTCATGGAGAAGTTGCAATATGACGATTGCCTTGACAATGTTCAAGCTATCATATTCACCTCTCGAAAAGCCAACATGGTCCATGCATGGACCATGCTCTGAACAATGGTGAGCGACATTTCTCTTATGCATATGAAGTAGTGATTCACAGTTGCCTGGACTGCTTTATATGTATGTTTATATTGTGTTTTGACAAACGTATCTACCTCAATCAGACCACAACACAAGTATGTCGAAGCAAGATTCTTCCTTTCTCAGCACCCAAAGGTAACTGGTTGCCAATATAACCCGGGAGTTCGTTGAATTCACTTTTAACATGGAGGAGTCAATATCTTGAAGTTCAATCTATATGTCGTCAGTAACATATTTGCTGACTTCTTGTGTCGATGTGCCTTTTGCTATGGACATCTATTTTTTATACTAGTTCAGAAACTCTTCGTCAAAATTTCATGCTGAGCTTAGATGTGGAAGACTCCCATACGCCAAAACCAGCTGCTCTGTTGAAACCTCTTGGGGCCTGTAACTATTTATTTGCGGGATTTCTTGAACCATATTGATGTTTAGTCTTCGCATGTGACTTGTAAGGTAGGTTCGTATAAGGTCATCCTAATTGTTTTCCCACAATTCATTTTATGCATACTTAGGTATGCATTTGTTACAGGAGGGAACAAAGGGATCGGATTAGAAGTATGCAGGCAACTGTGTTCTCATGGTGTCACGGTCATACTTACCGCTAGGGACCCAAAGAAGGGTTTGGAAGCTCTCGACAGCCTAGGCGAGTTGGGGCTCTCTGACCGCCATCATTTTCATCAGCTGGATGTTTCAGACTCCCCGAGCGTCCCTAGTCTTGCCAGTTTTGTCAAATCCAATTTGGGCAAACTCGATATCTTGGTAAGTGATGATTATTTTCCTTGACCTTTATTTTTTTGAACTTATTTATCAATAAATCATAAAATAGATTTTTTTATCAATCAGTCATCATCATAATTTATCTTTTTATTTAAAAAATAAAATATTTTATTTTATTTGAAAAATACAATGAAACCCTAATTTAATTCTTCTACAACTCCGGTCGTCGTCCTGTCGTCGTCGTCATCAACAGTATTCTCAACAGTGTGTCCATCGTTGACGACATATCTTAATTCTTGGACAACTCTCTTCGTCATCGCGTCGTCGTCGTCATCAACAGTGCATCCGAAGAGTACACTCGAGTGCATCCCAAAACTGAGGGGTCCGAACAGTGTACCCATTCTTCACCCACTAGCTCCCGTTCATCTTCAAACAATGCTCCCAAAACATCCGACATACAGTATCTCAAAACAGTGCGTGTAAATATGATTGCAACGACGCACTTTGTTGTACGTCCTAAGAATCACAACCACAACATCGCCATGTAAAAAAATAGTGCATTCCGGTGAGACAGGACCTCCAAGATCAGTAGCAGGAACTTGGATCGGGTTCGGAAGTTAAAAAGTGTAATGACAAGATTGACCGCTTGTGTTCAGAAGGTACCGTGAGTAGGAAAAGATGCATTGTAGGACTGGGGAGTTTGATCATCTCTTGAAAGATTAAGCTTGCAGAAAACAAAGATTTGGGAGCCAGAAGGGTTTGATCTGGACAAGAGGAATTCCCCGATTGATGTTTCTCAGAAACATTAGTTATGCGCACACATGAAAGAAAGGAGGTGAGGAGGTCCGCGGCAGATAAAAATTAAACTTATAAGATTAATTAGAATTGATTTATTCAGGAAGAATCAAATCAAAATCTTGATGTAAAAAAAAAAATGACTTGATAATTATTTATTTTTATAAAGAAACAAACGAAATTAAAAACTTACGAAGGAAGTTTAGATAAATAAGTTTAAAACAATGATTTATTGATAATTTTTACATAAAAAAACCATGAATTCAATGAGATAAATCAGATTTTGAATAGCTTATCTAGCTTACGAATCTATTAAGAGTACTTCTAGCAATAAATGGTTAAACAGTCGTTGAATTTGTGCCGTGGCTGGGAAAATAACAGGCAGTTCATTCATTGCAGACGCAGATACGTGTTTCTCCTCCATGTTGCCCACCAACAACGGAAGCAAACAATAGTTTTTAAAAATTCAATCAAAGAATGCATCACTAAATAATACTCTCTTTCCTAAAATAAATATTACACTTTTAATTGGGAATTTGTTCAGGTAAGTTGTGAAATGATTAAATATTATTTTTTTGTAAAATTATTATAAAATATTTACGATAATTTAATTTATATATTTTAACTCAGGACTAATGACATAATTTTTTTACGTCGTTAATTAAATAATGAATTTTTTCAAAATATATATTAAATAATATAAAAACGATTTGTTATATTTATCCTGGAATGGATGGAGTATTCTCATCCCAAAATAATTATCCTATTTTTAGTAGAATGGGTATTATGTTGCGTTGAGGCTAATTTTACTGCGACCATGATGGTGGATGCAACGAACTCCACTGAACAACGACAAACTGTTAATAACTTCTTAGCAAGTAAGACACAAAGAAAAGAGAGATCTTTCCCTTTCTAATAACTGTTAAATTTAGAAAGTTAGGTCCTGATACCAATTATAAATTATAAAGTCTACAGAAGCTTAAGTGCATCCAAGTCAAGACCAATAAATTTTTAAATAGCTTATTCAACATCCCCCGAAATCCAAAATTGGCAAGATATCTTAGTAATTGTGATTGCTTTTGTGATGATATATATTTCATGAATGTTATTGATCTTTATGTTATTGAGTAAACATGATCATTCTACCAAAGTTGTCGCCTAGATCATTAAGGGCAATGTGTTTCAGGTGAATAATGCCGGAGTTAGTGGAATCGCTTTTGATGTTGATGCTTACAAAGCTCGAGCTGCTGCTGCTGCAGGGGTGAGTTTTTTTAGTTCCCTTTACTTGATCATTGGTAGTCAAGTGGAGTTATTTAATGATAAGTCTCTTCCCTTCTAATCGTAAGGTCAGGATTTTGACACCTGAGGGCATGAGGGCATGATGAAACTACTTGTTAGAATTTATACGCTTTCTGAAGACGATCACAATCACGAACAAACAATACGAAAAGCATCAAAAGAACGAATGCAAAACAACATCAAAATTTTACGTGAGAAAACCCCTCAAGAAAAAACCCACGAGAAAAAGGATCACTAATCAATAACGGATTATAATGATTCGTCTCTATCTGAACCCACTCGATCTCGTTTGTGTTTCGTTCTCCAAACCCTAAAGGAATCTTTTTGATTTGATCCACTCTCTTATCAGCTTAAACCCGAATTACATAGGAATATTTATAGACTTCAAATAAAACAGTTAAATAACAACGCGGAGAAAAAACTCGTCATGGCCTGACACATCCGTGTCCAATGACGCATGGCCCGTGCCAGGCCGTGTTTCGAGATCCCAGCATATCCTCACACGGCTGTGTTGCCTTGCACAGCCTGGAGTCAGCCCTTGTTTCGAGATCATGACATATAGCACGTTCGTGTTTGTCCCGCACGGCCGTACCTTTTGTCTTTGACCTTTTCTTTCGCAAAACACGTTGTTCGTATTTTTCACGATAATTTCAACAGTCTCTGTATATAAAAATAGGAATAAGGTCTGCGTATATCATTTTCTACAAGGATGTCCTTCCCACACCCTATACTTGGCGGGATTTTGTGGGCCCGTTCTGTTTTTTATTTTTACTTGATCATTGGTAACATATTTTGTCCAGAGGTTTTCCCCTGGCATCATTTTCAACTTTCAACAGACATTGCTGATTCAAATGTAATGAAATATGCGATGCTGTCCGTCTAACCAAGGCAACTAAATGATTGTAATTCTTATATGATTAAGGGAGAAGTGCCAGAAGATATGTTCGAAGGGACTACAACCGCGACATGTGAATTATCCGAAGTATGTGTTGATACAAACTTTTATGGGGCGAAAAGGGTCACAGAAGCATTGCTCCCTCTCCTTCAATCATCCGATTCTGCAAGGATCGTCAACGTTTCCTCTTTTGTAGGGAAGCTGTCGGTACGTGGTTCTAAAATCAAGCACGCTGTAGATTAGAACTGCTAATTCATTAATCTATAGAACAACAGTCTACCTTATCAGCTACAACCTTATGAATCAAAATAATCAGTAACTAATCACGTCTTTTGTATATCCATAATAAAATATACTAGTGATTATTTGACTGGATTGTGACAGACGATAAACAATGAATGGGCGAAAGGGATACTAGGCAACATCGAGGAGCTCACAGAAGAAAAGATCGACGAGGTGATGAATGCTTTCTTGCAAGATTTCAAAGAAGGATCGCATGCGGAAAAAGGATGGGATACTGCTTTGCCTGGTCATACAATCTCCAAAATTGTCTTGAATGCTTACACAAGGTTGTTGGCAAAGAGATATCCGCATATGAAGATCAACTGCGTCCATCCCGGCTTTGTTAGGACCGACATTAACCTCAACATGGGGACACTAACATCCAAAGAAGGTGCATCGAGCTTGGTGAGGATGGCGCTCACGCCTGAGGGGGCGACAGGTCTCTTCTTCCTTCCCGAGGGAGTCACCTCGTTTGAGTAGTATGGAGTCGCCTAGGTGAAGCTACATATCAAGATGGAGTTTGCCAATATCCCAGTTTAGTTATGGAGATTTGCTCATTGTGTGTTTGAGAACTTGTTTCGAGACAAATAAATTTCAGACTAAGATGCTGAACATCATAATGTAATATACAGAAAGTTATATTACTCATAATATTTTATTGGATGTTATAATATGTGAAGAACCTATACAAAAAATTGACTAAAAATAAAAAATTCTTGGATGAGGTAATTTCATCAAGTGATCATTCACACCCTCGGATGATGTTAGGCATATGTTTATATTCCTTTTAACATTAGTCCAGATGTTTGACTCGTCGATATGTATCAAAACATCACATGACATGACATCACATCACGAATTCCACCAATAGGTAGGGAAAAAGGAAACACTTGCAATTACCAATAGAGTCACGCAGCGTCGTTTCTTTCCTCGCCATTTTCGCTGGATTCGCTGCACAGAGAGAGCAGAGATTCGCTTCCGTCAACATTGATTATCATCTTGTTAGGGTACGATTACCATTCGATCTGATTCGATCTGTGTAATCATCTTCTTTTGAAGTGCTATCAATGTTTGATCTGTGTAATCATCGTTTCCATTTGGGTACGATTTCCATTTTCTTCTGCGATTGAGGATACTGCTTTGCTTGTGTATTGTTATTTGAATTTGAGATCTGTGATGGATGGGATCGGTGGATGGTTGGTAGAGTAAATTGTGGAGCAGTGCAGTGTTTTAAGGGTTTTCGGTTTCGGTGCTATTCACGGTTTAGGTCTTTGAGTTAGGGTTTTCGGCTATGAAGCTTATTGCGTAGAATTTAATCCGTTAGGAGAAGGTTTGCGAGAGCAAAATGCACATAGTTTTTCCTCGTTAAGCGGGAACATATTCCTGTGTCAGGGAATGAATCTGTGACTAAGATACTTCCCTTACATTGGACTCTTGGTTTGTCATTCGCCATAATGCTTCTTTAATGATCTCTCATAGATTCCATACCTTGATTATAGGTAGCAAGTGTTTACACTTCTTTGTGCTGCTTGATGCTTACTAAATGGCTTCGCTTGCAGGGAGAAACATTTACTCTTTCACTATAATGGCTGCAAGGATTCCTGGTTTAATTGCTCTCTTTGATGTAGATGGGACTCTTACAGCGCCCAGAAAGGTGGACTTCTTTTTCTCTTTACATCGGATCTTGAATTTTTCATGTTTTTGTTTAGGGGTTTAGACTTATTTCTGGAAAGTCACTGCTATTTCGACTTACTTGTCTGGCATTATGCTTCTATGAAATACATTCTACTTGCTCCTCAGGGTCTCTCCAACATTGTGTGTGATGAGAAGATCATAATCCAATGTTGATGGTTCCCTCTCACACATTGACTATTGATTACTTTTCAGGCGGTTACCCCAGAGATGCTAGAATTTATGCAAAAACTGAGAAAGGTACATCCTTCTTTGTAAGGGAGGAAGGAGGAGTGAAGGAGTTTTACATGTAAAGAAAAATAAGTTTTGATTATGAATTACGAAATCGAGCAAACATAGCAGGATACAGAGAGAAAAATAGAGAAAAAATGAAAATGAGAAAGAAAAGAAAGAACATATTCATCTTTGGTAATTAAAGCTTAGAGAATATGCCTCGAAGCAGGTTGTCACAGTTGGTGTTGTTGGAGGGTCTGACCTTGTGAAGATATCTGAACAGCTTGGCAGCAAAGGTTGATTCTGGTTAGCCCTTCACTATTTCGTTCACCAGTTCATTCAACTACTTATTATGAAAGTCTTCTGTTATACACCATAATTTGATCATAATCAAAAGGTCTGTACCCTAACAGTTCCAATTCTGCAGTTGTTGAGGACTATGATTATGTATTTTCCGAGAATGGCCTTGTGGCTCATAAAGATGGAAAGCTTATTGGTAGACAGGTAGCATTTAAAGCTTTAAACTGGATGGAATATACATTATATACTGATTCTTGGATTATTTATTTATTTTTATTATTTTTTTGGATTTTCTTCGCTTATGTCTTATTGTTATATGCAAAGTAGGTAGTTAATGTACTGAATTTGGTTGCCAACTTTCGTAGAAGATGAGATGCATCTGTTTACACCTAGTTGATGCTGAGGTGACAACCCCCCCAAC
>JAOVYX010007196.1:0-67010 GCA_035668315.1 Drosera spatulata | reverse complement strand
CAAGATTAGATTTTATGGATGCACATTTGTCTAGAGTTGCAAGGTCTTCCGCTGATCGCCTCAATGAAGAATCAGCATGTCTTGTCCTGCAATCAACACAAGCTGCAACTAAAATCTGGAATATAAACTCTAGTACCACACAATCTGCAATAATTGCAAATGTAGGCAGATGGAAAGAGAGCAACAAGCCTTCAAGTTCAAAGATGAACATCAAGAAGATAATGCAATGGACCTTTTCACAATCAATATGACAAAGCAAGAAAAAAGGAAACGAAAGAACAAGATTAAAAAGTTTCAGCTGTTATATAGCCTGCTTTCTTTCAGCTGTTATCACTGGCCAACAAGCATATACTGACATCATGTCCTTCAAGAGGGGCAATCAGCATGACTGGTGAAGAGAGGAACATAAAAACATGAGGGAAAGTGCAAGAAAAGACCACTTACTAGCTTCTTGTCTCCAACCAAGAAGACAAATAGTAAATTTATAGGGCACAAAGTATAGCGGTATACAGGAAAATGAAAGAAACATACCTCTTGAATACCATGTAGAAAGTGGTTTCTTCCAACAAACTGCACGAATGCTCTACAATGAGGGCAGAGTACACTCGAGTGCTTCTGCTGGCACCTCCTCAACCACTCTGAGAAACATCCATTGCTGCAGATGACAAGCACAACTAATAAGCCATCCGCAAAAATGAGTTCCCAGTTGAAGCTTCAAGATAGAATACTTGGAGTAAAATAAACATTGATGAAACACAAACCAGAAATTGTGAAGGCAAGGAGCAACAGTCACTACATCATGCCAAACATTCAAGCAAATGCCACATTTCGTGTGTTCCACATCAAGAAAAACCTAGACAGGAATAAAAGAGAGAAAGCCAAAGTCGTATCCGAAATATTAGCCTTGTGAAAGTAAATAGCTCATGTTTGAGGGGAAAAACTGTAATCGCAACTTGGCTGCAACTTTTTGGCAGAAGGCTCTTCCTGCACAGGCATTACGGTGAATTTGTAGCTCAGACACCCTAAGCAGAAAAAGTTGAAGACTTACATTTTACACAGAGATAAGGGGAAAACATATTTAGGTTTCACACAAAGAAAATATTCCATAGAGCTAATATTAAGGTTCCACATCAGAATTAAGAATATGGGTCCTGTTATTGTATGATAGCAACGTCATTGAGCCAAAAATATTCTAATACATATATCTAATTCTCATAGCATCATGTATCGGATTAAATGCAAATATATTGGAACTAGAAGCTGATCATGCAACTCTACCTTCTCCAAATGAGCCTGGAACTATTTCACTCCCAGACTTAATTCCAGCACATTCATCCTTCTGGATGGCAACACCATCAACAAGTATCCCATTTGAGCTGTTTACAAAATGAACACAAGAAACCAGATGTAATAAGTTCATTGAAGGAACTTCGGATACAAGCAGAAGAACGGAAAAAATTGGACATAATCATAGACAGCGGGATACAAGTTAGCAACTACTAAAGGAAGAGTTCAAGGAGCTCACCATGATAGGAGAGGAGGGCTAGGGTAGTTGTTTGTGGAGAATCAAAACAAGGATAACAGCCATCGTACGAAATACGAATGAGATTCAATCAGATCAAAAGAGAACTCCCCATACAAAGTACTTATAAACAGAATTCTTGTCCATAAAATCTTTTTCAAACCCAAATATTATCTAAACAGAAGAGGCAGGAGGAGCATTGAGTATAGGGCCTACAGGCCATATTCGTATAGATCAATCTTCAAGTTTAAAACTCCATACCGTTGGCTTACCTCTTGTTCTTCAGTGTGCCAGAACAAAGATCTGAGTTTCTTATTATCTGGCAGAAGATGCAGGTGTAATCTCCGAACATCTCAAAGTGTCATCAGATCTGATTTCAATATCTGGATATTTTGAATCACTTGGCACTGTTACATTAGAATAATGAATCTATGTCAAAATAGAAAAGGAAATGAACCAGATAGAGAGCATACCAGAATGCAAAACTTACCAAACCCTAACACCAACACATGAACCCATGACCAAGAAACAATTACTCGGCCAGTTACTTCAATGAAATCACAGTCGAGTCCATCTAGTCATGATTAAGTTCATCTTCGTATAATGAGCATCATGAAATGAATGAGACCAACGTTCTGCATGTAACTAATAGGCATACTAATCCCACAAAACCCAAAACCCAATATGATTCACAATCTTGAACCCCCAAGAAACAAAATTTTTACCCATTCCTTTCAACAATCACCCTAAACAAAAATGCCCCAATGTCCCATTTTCATGCCTTCAAAAACCCTATTCGTGAAATGAACAAAACCCAATCACAAATCCACGAAATGGGTAAACCCAAAACATACCCAGTTTCGCCCACACTTCATCATCAGGCTTCGAAGCCGCCGCCGCCGACGACGACGACGATACACCGAGATTCATCATCAAAGGTTCGATTTTTCGAATGATTGACGATTGTGTGGATTCAATTTGTGGTTTCTTGATGTGGGTGTGGAGAGAATGTGGCTGTATAGGTTGATATTTTGAGGGTTTCGAAGTGGGGAAGCTTGTCAGAGACTCAGATGCAATGGGAGATGAAGAAGAATTTGCGAAGATGACCGTTTCTGCTTCGACTTCGCCGACTGCTTCTTGGGGACGCTGTTTGTGTCTATTCGTGTTTTAAACCCTGAAAAAAAAAAGGTTTTCCCAAGTTCAACCACAAACCCAATAGCATGTAAATAGAAATGATCATATTATCAACCGATATTAGGCGATGGGTTCACCTTAAGAGCACCTATTTAACGTTTTGTATTTTGTATTTTTTTTTACGTTTTATTAAAAAACACATATATTAAATATGATTTTAAAGTTTTCATTGAAAACCTAGATATAATTCACGAGTTGTTTTGATGATATAAATTCGATTATTAATGATAGATTAATGTCGAACTTTCACAGAACATTTTGATGATATAAATTCGATTATTAATGATAGATTAATGTCGAACTTTCACAGAACATTCTCATATTGCCATGCTAAACACTCTGTTAGTGCTATATTATTTGTACAACATAGTTCACGTCTCATTATCTTCATTTTGTACTTCACAATATTATGTATATTATATTAGCACTTCAATATATATTCGAACATAGCTACTCACACCCCTATACAAATGAAAATGAATAATAAAGGGGTTAAGATATGGGGGGTTTCACCCCTTTATTGTGTCCCTCAATTGATAGTTGATGGCTTAAGCACTCAACTGGTTTTGAGACAAGAGCATTAACACAAATTAAATGTACGATGTATCAAGTCATGATAGGGATTATTTGTTATTTTTTGTTCTTCGAAACTCGTCAAATAAGAACCGTTACTCACACCTTATGACGAAAAGGGATTATGGAGTTCTCCCTCGTCCCGAAATTATTGAAATGTTTTAACTTTATACACGTGTCGATATAAAGTTTGATACGTGTGCAACGACGATCAAATGTAGTTTTTTTTATAAATTTATCGTGCAACATCAATGATTGTGTAAATTACGTACTTCAAACTAATGTATGTTACGGGATGATCAGATGAGTTTGACATGAAAACAAAACCTATATTCGTACATATAAAATAATACAAAATATGTATATATTACAATTAATATGGAACGGAATAAGTATAATTTAGTAGGAAGGAAATACTGGAAAAAAATTATATGCCAATGTGACACATGTCTTATGAAACTTCATTATACATAACATAACACTTTCCTCATGCATGATAAGGGAAAAAAAGAAAAAAAAAACTCCCTCTGTCTCGAATTGGATGTAAAATTTTGATTTTTTACTATTATTCTATACGTATTAACGAGCATCGTTTTACTCCTTCCGTCATATAATAAATACAACACTATATAATAATCACACTATTCAATACGTATTTTGATGTATTTCTTCTTATTGCTAAATAGTATGCAATAAAAAAGTTTGCAAAATGATTATAACATATAAGTTTTCAACAATAATGATAAAAAGATACATACAAATTTAGAATTTTCAAAACATACCATTTAACTTCCCATTTTCTCTATCTCCTTTCTCCTCTCCTCATTTGTCCATTCTCCGGCATCACTTGCTCCGCCACCACCTTTAATTTGTTATCATCGTTGTCGTCGTCGAGATCAAGGGGGTCCGGTTCCGAGTGGGAGAATGGCAGGAGGAATGATGATAATCAATATTGAGTGAATTTAGATACAATGTTGAAGAATTGATGGAGTTGAGGTTGATTGATTGATTATTTTTTCAGACCTTATGTATGTTTGTGTGGAAAATTGCTGATAATAAGAAGAATTCAATACAACTGACATAAGAATATATGCACGCAAAATGTTCGATAAAATGTTACATCGAAAATTTTCATGTTATTGAGCATCGTTTTACTTACCAAAGGTTCGTATTTATATTGCGATTCATGCTGTTATTATTTGGATATTTTTAATCAAATTTTATTTGTTTTTTTTATTCATGTCAAAACAGAACGTCAAAACAGAAACTCTATTTCGAAACAGAACGTTTGAACAGCATACCATCAATGACCACATAGTAAGGGATTAGAGATGGGGATGGATAATCAGAACTCTATCAAACAACAATCCTCTCCCTCTCAGTCATTTCGTCCAACACCTCTCATTGAACGACCAAATTCCTACCATCAAGCAGCGGTGACGATGGTCGATGACGGAGGTGATCAAAGTTGGTAGTGGTCGGCCGCGGAGGAGTGATGATGGTGGTGGTGAGAGGAGGAGGACGACAAGGGAGATTAGTTGGTGTTTTGGGTTTTACATGTTTTTGAAATTTTGATTTCGTGTGTATCTTTTTGATATTTTTCTCAATTTTTTATACGTTTAGATAATTCATCCAAATTTTTTTTGGTCCAAAGTTGTAATATATATAATTTATATCATTTTTGATATTTTACAATAAATTTTGAGAAAACATTATTTAATTGTTCCGCGAACCTTTCGTGACGTGAATAACTTTATCATTTATGTGATATTTGTTGCACGTAATATGGGAGACGAAGGGAGGAATACATTTTAACAACACAATAGAATTATGTCATTGATTTATGAATACATTACTTAAACTATCGATTATATTTCATGATAATTTTTAAAATTATGATGTTTGATTATATCGCGACATAAACAAAATTTTTTATCAATACATACACATAATTAAAATGTTATATTTAGATTAACAAGGAAGGAGTATTAAGTAAACACTTTCGGAGTGGGACAAATATCTTTTGACCTAATTCTTCGCTATGAATTTGTTACGAGCGGAATCGGATAACATGTGTCGTGTGGAGGCAATCAATGATCAAATACAAAAACACCCATGCAATCCTCCACTGAACCCTATCATCTTCACCATCCAATTCTGATCTACAAGGCATCTTGGATCAAAATCCAACGGCCACAGATCCATCTCAGTGTAATGCCCTTTCCCCATCACCAAGAGCTACTACGTGATTGAGATTGAGCCCACCACGGAGAAGGGAAAAAAACAAAGGCAAAGGGCTCTTCTTTCTCTTCTCCATTTCGCAAATTGATGGAATCTCTCTTGGTGTTGTTGTTTATTTTTATCAGATAAAAAAAGGTGAAATGAACATCGAAGGGGAATGTTCGATGATGATTTTCGGCATATGAATATCTTCATCGCCCGCTGTTTCATCGAACTCTCGTGATTCGAATTGGATTCCGAGGTCGAATTCTGCGTTTTTGGGGATTAAACACGTGAGGATTTTGTTATTTTCGTGATCATTTGATTGAATTTGTGCTTGCATGTCCTTGATTCTCGGTGCCCAGATGATTTTTAGGTCGGTTTGTGGAGTTTTGATATGATTTTGTGGAATTCTGGTGTGGAATTGAAATGGGTCGGGTTTGATTTTCCGTTGCATGGATCAAAATCGAAGCTTTTGGGTTTTTCTTTGTTGGATTGATCTGTGTTGGTTTGGTCTGTGTGTTGATCAACTGAGATGATCATCTGAACTCAGACTGATGTTGAATGAGTTTTTGTTGGCGGGATTCGAATGAATAGTTTTGGACTTCCAGTTGATAGGAAATGGGTTCATGATGTCTGTAAGGGGAATGGGATCGCTTAGATTTATGATGTGTATGATCAGAAAAGGTGATAATCAGTTAGGGTTTTGGTTTTCCTTGTGTTTGTGTAGGGCGAGTTTTAGCAGTTGGATTGGGCTCACTGTGTTTCCTAGTGCACAACTGGAAAAAGATTGTTGATCATCGTATGCTTCTTCTTCTACGTGTTTTACCGTAAGCTCTTGTATATGTAGTTATGTTACTTGCATTGACAGTTATGCGATTCCATCTTGGGCACGTGTGCGATTGAATAAATGCGCCACAAATCTAAACTTTGTAGTTCTTGTATGTGTAGTTATGTTACTTCCATTGATGGTTATTTGCTTCCATTGTTGGCACGTGTGTGATCGAATGAATGCACCGCGAATCTAGATTTTGCAGTTCTTGTATATGTGTTATGTTACTTCCATCGATGGATATGCGCTTCTATCGCTGGCACGTGTGTGATTGAATGAATGCGCCCTAATCTAAACTTTGTTGCTTCCATTTCTGTCTCAGTGGAGTGGAAGTGAAATAAAAGCAACTGATTTCATTCAGTTTTTTTCCACTATGTTAGTTGAACATAATTTTTGCCATTGTATGGACTATGAATGTCGTTTTATGATGACCTAAATTAGTTTATAGTTATGGGATAATTGTATAGTTAGTTCTAGCTTATACACTTTTATGGTCTCAAAGTGTCCTCTATTGTTTTTTATGTTGAGATATTGAAATTTTTGTCATGCAGATGTTTGAAGCTCTGTTCCCTGGTGTCAATCTTTGGAAACGATGATGATGTTGGTTCAGAGTTAATGGTTTCTGGAGACTTCCTGGCATCTGAATTAGTAGCTACAGTTATTTAGTTGGCGATTTTGTAACTCCGATAGAGGTTAGCGGCTTGTGAGAAGAGATGAACATGCGTCGTGCTTTCCCAATGCAGACTTCAGGTGGAAAGCGTTGCAGTGACAGGACCATTTCTTCTTCTATACCAATTTTGCCTACCCCCTGGAATGGTAATTCTATGTCGGATCCCTTCTATGTTCCCTCTGGAGGAGAGAGAATGCCGCATCCATTGCCTGCTGATCCCAACCCATTTATCCATCAAAATGGACCCCTGAGACATGGGTATCCATCATCTACTGGGTTCCAATCTGATTTACGCTTCAGTTCTTGCCTGCCTCATGATATGGAGCCTCTCAATTCTGCATTCTTTCGTCAATCACCTGTAGAAGATGCTTCCCTGTCATCAAATTACACCACTAGTCCGGACACAGGGTTTATGAGCTGTTATAAAGAAGTTGATAATTCTTGGAGCACCGATCACCTTCAGAGTATACTAGACTTTCCTGACCGCATTCCGGTTCCCGTGGAAGGGGTTGGTGCGTTGCTACCCTCTGAAGACCATGCAAAAAGAGCTGATTGGCAGAACTTGGCTGATCAGTTATTAGACGATGATACACTAGACCCAGCTTGGGACAACTTCTTTCCTGATTCTACTGGTATGCAATCGAAGGTGCGTAGCTTTCATAGCATTTGATATTAGATATTGCTTGTGAGTGTAGTTTGAATTGCGAAAGATTAGACATGGAGGCCTAAAGATGTATAAAACTTGCTTGGAAATGTGAAGGATCGTTCGCCTCATGATTTGACTGGTTACACTTAAGAAGGAATCGAAGACGGCCATCATTTGGTTATCGGAAATCAAAAGCGAAACAATGGGGAAAACTTTTTGACTATGTTTTTTTCTCTTTTATTGGGGAGTTGGGGGTGGTGGGTAAGGGTGTTAAAGAGTTAATAGGAAGGTTTATCTTTATCTAAGAGGCATTGCATTTGATAGGAAAGTTAATTATTAATACGATACTGAAGTTATAATTTTTAATGCATTGGCGAGGCATTGGTGAAAGCTTGCCTTTTAACCCTTTCCGAGATCTTTGCTTTTCTTGAACCAAACTGGATTGTCTTTTGCATTTCACGTGTTCTGCACTCCTGCTTGGTTTCCTGCCTATACTTCTTCTGGACTCCGTTTCTGGATCAGAATTTATGTCATCATGCCATTTACCTTGAATATAATATATCTTAATCCGTAAGGTTGTTAATGTCGTAAGATATTCTTCTCAGCTTGATGTTTGCTTCATGGCTTTCAATGATGGTCTTACAATTGCTGCAGGTGCCACAATCTTCATCCAATGTGTTGGTTCGTCAACCTCAGATTCCTCAGCAGAATATCATGCCAAGTATGATCCCTGCTGGAAATGGAAATCTTGTACCAGGTACACCTACAAACAAGGCACGTATACGTTGGACGCCAGAACTTCATGATGCCTTTGTGGAGGCCGTCAATCAACTTGGTGGATGTGATAGTATGTAACTTTACTACCACTCTCTTATTTTCAGATGTATCAAAAGCTTTGTAATAAGCCTTTTCATTGCGTGTTCTGTAAAGGGGCTACTCCAAAGGGTGTTTTGAAGCGCATGAATGTTGAAGGGTTGACCATATACCATGTCAAAAGCCATCTACAAGTATGAATTTGGTTTTTACTCCTCTTTGTATATTACTTGGGATAGTTTTGATGTCATTCAGTTGTTTCTTTGAAATTTCAGAAATACAGGACGGCGAGGTTTAAACCAGAAGCTTCTGAAGGTAACGTTCATCTTTCATGTATATGCCTAATTATTTGCATCCTGGCATTGTATATCCCCTTGCGATTGTTGTAAATACAAGTTAATAAATGATTACCGGCGTTCTTTTTCTTAACTCAATGCAGGGAGTTCGGAGAGGAGGAGCCCGGTTCCGCAACTCCTGTCTTTGGACTTTAAAGGGTAAGCCAGTTCAGCCTTTTCTTACATGAAAGAGGGTATTACTAATGTTATTTTATTTTTCTTGTTTGGTGGAAAATCATGTGGACATAGGTAGATTCTATGAAGATGTTGGTCCTATGCACAAAAGTTGATTTGCTTTGTTTTTAACTTATGGTCTTGGAATCCTGTGGTAGTTCTAAGCTCTAAGAACACCCAAGTCTTTGAAGACAAACTCATATACAGTCGTCCGAATATGCTCCCCCTCTTTGTCATTTATACTGATTCTTTGGCTTTCCTGTATGCCCTAAAAATGGAAAGTAAAGAAATGAAGGATTCATCCACAGTTTATGTTTGTGTACTGTTTCTGATTGAAAATGTTGCTTTGGAGTTCAATATGTCTGTGGCTTCGAGAACAACTTGATTTGTGTATTGGTGTCCTGATCCATTTTGTGGTGTGACAGAGGTATGGATATTACTGATGCCTTAAGGATGCAGATTGAAGTCCAAAAACAGCTTCATGAACAACTGGAGGTACGTATTAATAATAAATTTACTTGGCGATGCTCAAGATACGGTGCATTTGCAAGATAATCTTTCCAGTGATTGGATTCATTGCTGAGTGATTCTCATAAGTCCACGCAAGGATTCTGGGTGCATAAACTTGTATGTGCTATTCTATTCGAGTCTGCTTCTTAGCTAGCATCTAACTTGCAGTTATAGAACATATGGCGCCATATTTGCTGTTCAGCATCAGACTGATGTGAGTACAAAGGTTCTAGAACTTGATTTCCGTCCAGAAACTTTGTCACGTCGATCCCGTGTGGTTGTTACATGTCTCATTGTCATCTATGCTGTGAAGTTCCACCAGTGGATCTTGTCTCTCTATATATGATGGATTTGGTTACAACGTCACCATATACTGCAACTTTCAACCCTGAGTGCCAGACATTGATCCCAAGAGATAATTACATGTCCTAATCATCTATCCGTTGAAGTTCTGTTGGTCCCTTTTTATGTGATTTTTGTTTGCCTATGTCTTGCACCAGTGATTATCTAGAATATTATTTGGAAAATTTCTTAACGGCTTAGACTAACGAGAATGTTGCTTCCATATCGCAGGTACAGCGGAAACTGCAGCTGCAGATCGAAGAGCAAGGCAAATACCTTCTACAGATGTTTGAACAGCAGAACAAGATGGAGCAAGAGAAGCTCAAAGCATCTTCCTCTGGTCCACTAGCAAGTGCTGCTGACACTGATGAACAAGTGGCCTCAGAGATCGATCAGGCAAGAGCGGAGCCACGAGAGAGAAATTCCAGTGCTTCAAAAGGGAAGCAGAAAGCCACTGAAGTAGTTGTAGATGATGGTCAGCAACGAGTTGCTGATGGTTCCTTCTCCATGGCGTTTCCACCCACAAAGCATGCAAGAATGGGTGGAGCGGATTCCCATGCATAAAATAAGGAATCGACAACATAGCCATCCGTGGTGCTGTTTTGCCTGCAACAATGAAGCATATCGACACAACGACTATGAGGACAAGAGCTGAAAACTTTCCGAGTTTTTCTATCGGATCAAGTTATGAACTGTGATGACATTTCTGCGGTCTTGCTTTTTGCCAAATAGGAACATATCCGGAGAACGTTTTCAACTTTTTGACAATCTAGAGTCTGGCATGTGCCAGATCGTTATAGAGCAGCAGCAGCATTTCATCAGTTTTTTGTGCTGCATTTAGGATCATTGGCACTCGTTTTGCCACCTAAGTCATGGTGAAGCTGTGTAAATACTGAATAATGTCATCATGCGCCATCCTGAGGACTATTTAGTTACTATTTCGCGTTTTTGGTAGAGCCTGGTCATTTTCTGTGATGTGTTCGGCATTTTGATGATTCAGGTTTGTCATGTACTATATGGAGTCAGGACATCATCCTCTCATCACCTTATCGCGGTGCTTAGGAAAATCTCTTTCCTTGGTCTGCATATCACCTCGGTATTTGCTGCATCCTTTTCCTGGTAAAGCAGTGTAAAATCATGAATCAGTGGATGGAGTACTCAACATTTAGACTAGTGATAAATGAAGATTATGCAGACCGAAAACAAATAATCGAAGATATCTTATCAGAAAACAATTTTTAAATAAGCATACTTGTCCAGCAAGTACATACAATTGGTTCTTGTCGCCTTTCTTGCTTTAAGGCTCCAAATCTCATATCAGCATCGCCGGGATATCTACCGGCACTGATCGGATCTACTTCACCGGAGGTATACCATCACCTCAATCTGCATTGTCTCTTCATTAATACATCATATTGTTGTGTTATTTTATACATCTTGTACTTCCCCTTGGTAATCTGGGTTTGGGGTGCTTTGGTATTTCGGGTCTAATTCGGATTTTGGATTCTGCAGATTTAGGGTTTTGAACAATTAGGCAATCGAATGGAAAACAGCGTGGAAGATTTCTATGTATTTTTCATTGAGTAAAAACTGTGTACAGGAGTAGTTTAAATAAACTGTACAAGGATTTCCTAAGTTTGAAAAATACAGATCATATCCTAGAATAAATCACAAATATATACATTCAAATCAATTTGAAAAGATCCCAGAAGAATCGAGATCATTCTGATGTAGTTGACTTTGGGACTCGCAGATTCTTTCCGATTTATGGCTCAATATTCTCCCGCAAGTCAAAGGTAGTCTCGACACAACTTTGAACATGGAACGTAGGAACTCAAACCGCGGTCGTGAGGGCGTCAGCAATGTTGTTAGCGGTGTGGATGAACTGAACTTGGACTTCTCTGTTGGCAACCATTTCACGCACAAAGTGAAAGTCAATCTCAATGTGCTTGGTGCGAGCATGAAACACAGGGTTGGAAGCTAAATAGGTGGCACCGATGTTGTCACACCATAAGATGGGTGATGTGCTGGTAGGACACTGTAACTCGGCTAGTAGTGACACGAGCCAACGTAATTCAACAGTAGCATTAGCAAGGGCCTTATATTCAGACTCCGTAGAAGAACGAGCAACCGTCTTTTGTTTATGAGATCGCCATGAGATGAGATTTCGGCCTAAGAACACAGCGAGACCTGCTGTGGATCGACGATCCTCACTACACCCAGCCTAATCGGCATCAGTAAACGCTTGTAATTGATGAGGGGAATCACGATAAATTAGCAGTCCTTCATCCTTTGTGTGCTGGAGATAACGGAGAACACGTTTAAGAGCAATCCAATGCATTTCAGTTGGAGCATGCATGTTTTGGCAAAGTTTGGAGGGAGAGAATGTCAAGTCAGGTTGAGTAAGAGACAAATAATGAAGTGAACCAACGAGCTGACGATAGAGACTTGGGTCTTCAAACATGTTGCTGGAAGTGAAGTGCTGTTGTTGATTAGTAGAAAAGGGAGTATGTGTAGGCTTACATCCTGTCATTTTTGCTCGAGCTAAAATATTATCGATGTACTTCCGCTGAGACAACAAGAGACCATCTGGATGCGGAAGAGCTTCAACACCCAAGAAGTAGTGCAGAGGGCCCAAGTCTTTTAGGGAGAAGGTTGAGCCAAGATCAAAAATAAGCTTTGAAATTCCAATCGTCGAACTACCTATAATAAGAATATCATCGACGTAAACAAGAACAATAACAATATCGGTATTTGTAGAAGTGATAAATAATCTAGTATCGCTACGAGATTGAAAAAATGAACGACGAAGAAGGAACTCCCTGAGCGTGGAGAACCAAGCACGTGATGATTGTTTGAGACCATAAAGTGATTTATGTAACCTGCATACGAGGTCTGGAAATACTGGGTCTTTGAAACCTGGTGGTTGACACATGTAAACCTCTTCGTCAAGAACGCCATTGAAAAATGCATTGTTGAAGTCAAGTTGACGGATCGGCCACTGATGAGAAATGACCGAGGAGAGAACAACTGGTAGAGTAGTAGGCTTGATGACGGGACTGAACGTCTCATCATAGTCAAGTCCGGGCTGCTGATGATAACCTTTGGCAACTAGACGGACTTTGTATTGTTCAATAGAGCCATCAGCACGCGTTTTGATGCGGTACACCCACTTACAGCCCACTAAGTTCATATCGGGATGAGGGACCAGGAGCGGTTCCGAAGCAAGGCATCGAACTCCTCAACCATTGCATTACGCCATTCTTTTGATTTCGAAGCTTCTGTAAAGGACGTGGGAC
The DNA here is from genome assembly GCA_035668315.1 of Drosera spatulata. Lineage (NCBI taxonomy): Eukaryota > Viridiplantae > Streptophyta > Magnoliopsida > Caryophyllales > Droseraceae > Drosera > Drosera spatulata. The sequence goes on along the minus strand of JAOVYX010007196.1, from coordinate 53,880 downwards.
ATCGCAGATTCTTTCCGATTTATGGCTCAATACGATTGAGTTTAAGGTTCAGGGTTTAGATTTTAGGGTTTTGGGTGTTTTATTGTTGATAATACAGGAGCAATCTCTTTTTGTACCAAATTCTAGTACCAAGAAAAATTTGATATTTGGGCAAACGGTCCTTATGCGACTAGCAATTTAGCATTAAGCATGTATATTGATATGTTGACTGTAATATAATCTCATTTTAATTGGATTCATTTTGCTGAACTCTTCGAGTTTTTCTGAGCTCAAGAGGAAAAGAAAAGCTTGGATTCTATCCTCATTGAAGGGAATGTGCAACATGAAGAAACAATCTAGGGGCGAACAACATCTCATCCCCCAACTGCCATCTGATGTTATCAGCAATATCATGTTCTTGTCGGGCCTATGCGATGCACGTAAGATGTGTCTGAGTGTCACGACAGTGGTATCGTGCGTGGGATCTCTATTGGGCTTTAATCTAAGGTTTAGCGTGGTTAAGATGGTGGGTGACCAACATTTCTATTCTTGTAGAAGTATCAGGGAAATATTTATTAGAGCATTGGGCTCTTATCTGGAATCTTGTCGGGGTTTGACAGTGAAGAGTTATGTGTTGCAGGCTTGTTACGGTGATCTATCTGTGGTTGTTGCCGATGACCGATGGGCTTGTATAACGTGTAAAATGACAGTAGACAAGCTGTTGTTCCCAATTCAAGGGCGATGATGTCGTACCAAATCTGGTATTTTTTCGTGCTTGATTGGTAGGGGCTAAATGTCTTTGTTCGGAATTTCATTTTCATTCGAAGTTATGACTATTTGATGGTCCTTTGATTCAGTCACGGTGGTGTGGATCCTGCTGAACTCTCGAGGATGCGAACAGAATTTCAGAAGCAGCTCAGTGAAGGACTTATGGTAAGTGTTCATACTTGTATCATGCAATAATTGATTGCATCTCTATCTCCATACAGAGTGCTGTTTTGGCTGCTCTAGTAGCAGTTAGCTTGCCGATACTATATGCAGCTAGAACAAGCCAGCTTAATTGGTTTGGAATTCAGTGATGGTGCTTCAAAGGCATCGGGTTTTAATACTGCTAATAATTCATTATGCATTTCATGGTAAAATTTTTAAATTCTTCATTGACGTGGAATGATTAATGATAATGGTTTCGCAATTACAGCTTCAACAGAGACCGCCAATGCAAACTGAAGCCTTTAAATATACAACCAAAGCCAAAGCTGTTTTCAGCGAAGAGTCTGTTCTTAAGCATTCTGAAGATTATCTTTGTCAATATTGTTCAACAAAGAGAAGGCGACACCATAAAAGTAGCGACATGAGATTTTTCAGGGTGGGGGTTGGACCTTATATATCCCTTGATTAATACTGTATATACAATTTTCAGATGAGTATGACATTTACAGGCTTGCGTTTCTTTCAGCAAGTAAGAATGTGTGGCAAAGTAGCAATTACACTTTTATTAATGATGTTCTTGAGATTAGCTTTAAACGAGTTCAGGTGTTTCTTTGGAAACCGGTTATACATAGATAATCAACATATAATGCAATTTCCATTTCCAGTTTGCAAGATGTTCGTCCTTGGCTTACATTTCATGAATACCACACTCAAACATATTAAATAAGTGTCAAATAGTCTCACCTAAAAAGGAATAAGTACTCTAGCAAACTATCGATTCAGGTACATCTTCCAAGTATACTGCCCTTTTGTGCAAGAGACCGAATTGGCTTGGACTCTCAAAATTTTTGGGCAAGCAGCTCGCAAGTGATGACTGCATCCATCGATGTTGCAGTTGCTCCACAGCCTAGGACAGGAACTAGGTTGAAGAACGGCTCATCCTTGCTCAGAAACATCGGATTTATTTGTGCAAGATCATGGAATGCGTTGGTGAAGATGAGGGATAACTTGTCCATCGACACCACAAGACTAGTTGGAAAGTAGATCCTCAAGTACTGTGAAAACAAAACACCACAAAAGAAACAGCCCGGGGCATAAGAATCGAGAAATACAATAAAGAAAGGGAAGAGTAAGAAAGAGCAGAAATCAACTAGCGTGTCGTGAGTATGATAGCCACAAGTTCAAAGAGGGTATGAAGGCAAGAATAGGAGAAAATCATAAAACAATGCTGGAGAAAGAACTGACTGTCACATCCTTCCAAACGAACAAGTTCTCCACAAGAACTCTATCGATCAGGCAAATGCAAAACTTTGATACTTCAGCCATCAACTCTGGCGTGATGGATAGGATCTGATGTTGGCCCATGCTAAGATATAATTGGCATATTTTTTCCACGACATCACTAGTAATGCATAATACCGCATTGCATAGTTTTCCAACAACACATTTCTGTATGCAAGCATCGTGCCATGATTCATGCTGAAATCCCCAAACGCTTTGATGAATGGAACATGATCCATTAGACTGAGCAATATCCGGCTCAACGTCTTCATCGGCTTCCATGGCTGCATCATCACTGGAATAGAGGACCGGTTTCACTTCCACAAGTGCTCTACAACCAAAAGACGAACAATTACACAAGGAAACTTATAGATTCATAGAATAAACACAAAAGGGCAGCACAACCATCAATCTGAACGAGAGCACATTCAAGAAGAACAATAAAAATTGCACCGAAACACAACTTTTGAAGATCACATGCTACACGAATTTAGCTTACAAACATATCTTTACCTCTTAGGCAGATCAGGCACAAGGACATATAGAGTAACAGGATCGAGTATAAAGGATGGATTGTCCCTCTGACATTCCTTTAGTCGCTTAAGAAACGTTTCCAGCTGAACCTGTATTCCGTTCCTTTCAAAATATGGAATGTTAATAGAACAGTATATTACAAAGATAACAGCGTTCGTTGATATGGAGCAATTAAAACATTCTGCAACAGCTTCGCTATTTGCTAGTGCCTGCTGAAGTTCAATAGCAGCACCTCCCTTGCAGAGATTCATCGTCGGAGGGTCAAGACCCAGTTGGCCAGCCATGTAAAGAATTCCCCCATGGAAGGTTGCCTGCGACCCAAAAGATGGACAAAAATCATAAGCATAAATATTTTATCATGTCCGAAGCGCATAGCAAAAGAAAAAAATGGATCAAGGCCTCCCAACTCTTTTGGCTTTGCATCTATGCACTTATAACTAAGAAATCCCCGGAGTCACAGCTGAGTACAAGAAAACAATTTCATTTGAACATCAGCCCAGCCATTGCCTCATGAGCTATTTAATTATAAAACTAACCTGGCCACACTTATACAACTATAATCAACCAGAGTTATGATTAGCATTTATGCTAGCCAGGACATGCATCCTTGTTTATATGACTATTTCAAGAATTCAAATACTGAACACTAAATAGAACCGGCATGGATATCTTGCACAACTGAAAAGTGAAAGGGAACCGAGGATACCTGACTATATGGACCTATGCAGCTAGGTGCCCAACAAGAAATACTTTGTACATGCAGAACTCTTTTTGTTAAATTACTCGATGCCAGTACTTCCACATATGCTCCACACAAGCTGGTCTCTGACAGAGGCAATTCAAGCGTACTTCGGGAGGGAACACCGAGTGGACACTTTTCTTGAGTGATGAAACTCACATATGTCTCATTTGCTTTCACAAACTCATCCATGTTGGAAATATACAGATGTATGTAAATAACATTTTCCCAACCGAGACCTTGCTCCTTCATTTCCGATTCTATTTTCCACAGAACACATTTCAGAGCATTGTCTAGACCTGTTAAGAATAGAGCGTGTCAAATTGTCTTCCGCATACATCCAAGCATGCAAGCGGCAGTCTTTTTAGTGAAACATGGAATTTACCTGTTGCAGTACTGTGAATATCCTGCAGCCAGCAACAAAGAGAAAATGTGCCATCCATCTTGCTTCTAGATCTACGAAACCTTAGACCTTCCATCTCCTTCATACTCAACTCAATATCAACGGAATCGTTTGCCTGTGACACAGAGAGCAAGCAGTCCCCTTGCACCTCCCGCACAGAATTCATCTCCGCGGAACAATGATTTTCACGAAGGCTGTAGCTACTAGCAATGTCCTTGAATTCCAAATGGAAGGCCAGGGGATGGAGGACTCCAACTGGACATATTGAATTTGAAGCATGCAGTACAACATCAAATTTATCCAATACAATTCGAGCAAACTGGAAAAAAAAAACATAGAAAAGACCATTTAGAGAATGAAAATCGTATAGGATGAGAGACATCATAACAGATGCACAAGATACAATAGTTAGTCAGTCTGGTATGAAAGGACATTGATTTTCATAGTTTAGGTAGTTCGTCAATCAGAAAAGCACCATATTATTCACCAGAACGGGAAAAAATAAAACAAATCCTTAACAATGCTAGCCTCATGATTGGATACTACATAGTCTACATTAAGCAATACAAGTGAAAACATGACAAGCACCTTGAACAATGGACAATCAAGTGTTAGAGACTCATACTCCCCGCCTTCACCACAGACATTAATCCGATACAAACTGCCAAAAGCATACACAAAAAGAGAGAAAACCACGAAGATTAAGAACAGTACCAGGGTCATAACTCTATTCCAGTTCAGTAATAAAATGAACCACTCTCTTGAATTAGTCATACATACCCATTTAAAATTTCCAGGTATGACTGCAAGTGGGCAATTTCTTTCCCCAAGTGCTTAGAAGGGTCCAGACCAATAGCTGCAACCTAGTTGCCAAAGCATGCAGACGGTGAATCAACACGTGATAACCATACAAAAGAATACGTTGTAGTACAGCTATGGCAGATATAGTCTTATAGAACATGTCGAATTTCAAACCACAGTAAATACTCGATAGTATCTTGGTTTAACACCATGGAAACTAGACCTCTTTAAAACAATATTGTTATAATACGTCATCCATGGAATGAACAATATGCAGGAATCATACCCTGAAAGAATTATCATCATTTTAATTTTGTTGAGCTTCTTTTTTAACTTGTTGATATTGGCAACACCATTTTCCGAGGGGATACATCCTACATTGTACTGAGTCGCCAGGCATCTCAAGCTAGTAGAAGTCCACACTACAACCCTCGTTGAGCTTTATGTTCACCATGGATCCCTCCTACTCGACTCGATTTCTACAGAATTGGCTTGAGAAGGTCCACCATGCCATAACTATGCTATGCTGGGCTGGAAACTCACACGATATATGGGCTCACCTTCAGCCTTGGTTTCTGATAGGATTCCACATTTATCAATGGTGATCTAATTTGTAATGCTTACAGGAGCCATTTACACCTAGCAATACAGTGGCAGAAGCATTCTATGGTTCAACGGGTGTACTAAAGATATGGCTCATACATTCATCCATTTTTCTAATTGAGAAGCATAAGTATTTATAAAACATAGATCTTTGGACGTACCTTCACAAGAATAGCTATTACCCCCTTCCCAATCTGGTTTTGACCCACATACAAAACAAGGGAACAGGTGTCACAAGACAAGAGCAAGGAACTTTGGATTGTATTTATCAAAATAATACTCAAATACATATTACCATTTCTTTAAGAAGAAACGACTGGTCTTGTTTCCACAGATACGCCAGAGAAACAAGCCCTAACCTGGAGCAAACACTTTCAACGCGTAGTCTCTGATAGTCAGATGCAATTGCACCTGAAGATACTGCTGAAACAGAGGGTATTTGTCTCTTTACTTCCTTTAACAAAACAAGCAAATCTTCGACTTCATCCCCAGGAGTCAGCTTGTAATTCATTTTCTGATACCTATAAAAACAAAATACCAGGACAAGATCTCTTTCAAAAAGGGGATGAATGATAGTAGTAACAAGTGGAATATGACAAAAAGGAAATGAGGATGAGATTGAGAAGTTTGTTTAGACCAGATTTCTTCCTAAGTTAGTTGACAAGCTGCTCAAATGACTCAACTTACAATAGGCATTGGAGCTAATTTTTTCCCGTTCAGCATCCTAAGTTAATTGCCAAAGAAAGAGTGCATAACTTGGATACAGTATTTCTTTCTCTGCAGCAAGTTCACCGATAACACAGAAAAAAAGAGAAGAAAAAGAAAAGAAAAAAAAGAAAGAAAAGAAAAAAAGGAAAGAAAGAAAGAAAGTATGAATAACCATCAAAACATTCAACTATACAACTAATTAAGCAGGAGTAGCTCCACTAGCTGCCAACCACAGAGTTCAAATAGTTGCAGTTAACATAAAATGATGCTTTACAAAAGAAAACTTTCTTAAATACCTGCCTGGAGGATCCTTGCAATCGCCTTCTGTATAAAGGCAACCCCATACATTTCGCATAGCTGACAACAATCTGATGTCCGACCTGTAGCAAAGGAATAAAAACGTCATACTCAAAAGAATGTACCACAACAAGCAGTTTATTGCTGGCCTCTGATGCCAAACCAACGCTAAACCCTAAACCCCACAACTTTTTCGTCCACAAAAAACGAATTTTGAAAGCAAATCAATGTCAACTACACCAAGTTACCCGCTATCAAATGCCCCTGTTTAAAATGAGATCTGTGAGAAGAAAATGCAAATGGAGCTACCACTCAAACAGAGAGGTTTTCTCTAGACCACTTGCATCAGAATCTCTAAAATTCTCCTCTCTACTTTTTACTCTTCATTATATATAATGCTACGGTAAATTGACCTATAAAATTAGAAAATGCTACAAGAATATAATAACTTTGTCGAATTTCTTTATCTCAAACTATAATTTTTACAGTTTAACACACATTTCAACACATATTTTCAATATCTTTTCAACTTTTTATCATATCACCACTCTACTTTTTTACTTTAACAATATCTCTATTTTACATAATCCAATGCAAGACCCAAACTTCTAATCAAGCATACTTGACGAGAGTATCCAATCAAAAGGTCAATCTCGTCTTATAAAAATTAAAAATCAACAACAGCATTAAAACTTGATATCAATCCCACTCATGTGGGATCAAATTTCTAACCTAAGTGATTATGAGTAAGAAACAGTTTGGTTACCATATACAGATGTCAATGCGTCGATAATCAATCAAAGTTCATGTTCTCACTTCTTTCTCCTCTAAATTGGAAAAGAACTCTACATATAATTGCCACAATTCACAAAGCAGAAACTTAATGATCTGACTGACACAATATCAAACAACGAAAAATCGAACTGATCAGAAATGCACACTTAAAAAAGCCCCAACACAAGAGCAACCAAAAACTCACAGTTTGATACATGTAACTATCGAGCTCATCAACATCATCATCGATCGGCAACAAATTCGCCAACGCCACAATCTACACATCAACAGTCGATAGACATCAATCAACACAAAATCATCGATTGAATTCCAACAAATCCACCAAATTCAAGAGAAAGTAGAAACAAAAAAGGACCTCGTGACCGTATTCGATGCACTTCATCATGGCGTAGCAGCTGTCTTTGCCTCCGCTGATCAAAGCCACCACCTTCATCTTCTTCCAAATTCGCGGCTTGCTTGCTCCCTCGATTTCAAGTGGTGGACAAGTAAACCGATGAAACTCTCGTGTGTTTTAGGGTTACGTTATTTTTCTAATCATGTTTTTCTCTAATACTCCGTCATATATCGGTCATAAAAAAAAAATTACAATCATTTGGTTGTATTAATTTTTGATATAAATATTAAATTATTTTTTGAATTTTATGAATAAGAGAAATGAGGGAAAAAAAGAAGAACCGAAAAAATGATGAGATGAGTTGTAATATAAAATAATCACTTTCGTTATATATAAATTGTAACATTTTCATTCTAGACAACTTTAAAATGTCAAAAAATTCTAATTATCCCTACTTTATATCATATTATTTTCTCTCTTATTGTTTTTTCTCTTCAATCCACTCATAATTTCTTCAATCCATTCACAAGGATATAAAGATAAAACATCACAAAATCAATATATTTCTTAATAATCGTCTCAAGTTAACACTTCATAATTTATCTGGGACAGAGGAAATAAATAATAAGGATGTTTGGATACTTTTATAAGAAAAAAATTTCAAAATAAGATAAATTATAATTTAGATGGGACGACACAATTTAATAAGTATTATAATTTTTTTGGAACGGAATGAGTATTTCACAACAAGTATGACACTTAAATATTTATGCTGACTTTAATTTGTATAAGTCCTAAATTTGATTTTAATATATCAATTATTTTTTATTAATATTCAATATTTTTTAAGTAAATATACGTAAACTTATTTTTTTCTAAATAATTTGTAAATTTTGTTGTTAATTTTATTCTTCCGATAATTTATTATTATGCATAATATATACAATTACTATTTCTTATGACTTAAATATGTATACATACTAAATTATCCAAAACTACACTTCTTCAACAATAATTACAAATACATATATAAATAAAAAATAATTCCAAAAAAGTATAATTTATTCATCTCATCTAATCACTAACGTCATCCTCACCTCTATCCCCACCCCATCTCCATCGGAATCTGGCCACGTCGTTGTGATCTTCATTGGAATCCGACCACCTCGTCGAAATCCAACCACGTCATCGAAATCTTCGTTAGAATCTGAAATAGAGCGCGTTAACAAAATCAAAACAGAGGACATGAATAAAATGAAACAAAACGATAGTACTGGACCAAAACAAAGCGATAGAACAAAAAAAAAACGAAAAAAAGAGACAGTACAAAAAACAAAACAAAACGATAATACAAAATCAAAACAGAATAACAGTAAAAAAAAAAAAGAAAAGGAAAAGAGAGCGTCAATAGAAATTGCTTCTCGTTAAAACAAGTGAGCAAGCACAGAACACACCTCATTCTACCTGTTAAATTTTCACAACCACACAATACGACATCAACAACTAGACATCAATACCAAAACAAGCATTGCTTCTCGTGAAATCGTTGGTTTGCGTTTTTAGAAATCGTTTGTATATCCAGTAAAGGTTTGAGGCATACAAAGCTACGTCTGTGCTTCGTTCTTGGTAGTGCAACCTTGAACGATTCGTGTCGTTGTATTTTGAAGGCAAATTGCCGTAGTCCGTATGCACTAAATGAGACAAAATTTGTCTTAAGGAAAGAGTGTTTACTCGCCTCGATATAGTTCTGGTCTTACACTTTCTTTCATAAAACTCCATTTTATCTAATCATAAAATACAACAATCTTAAGACAAATTTTTGTACTGTTTGATTGGTGACTTGATGATTGTTTTGGGAACTGTTTGATTTGTCTATGGATACTGACTACTTCGCCTACGAGTTTGATTATCTTTGAGACTACAAACTTGATTGCTTAGTCTACGGTCTCTGATTACAAATCCTACAGACCTCTATTGCTTATATCAAAGTAATCTAGATTTGTCAACAAAGTGCTTGTGTGATCAAAGTTTGTGACACACGTTTATTTCTGTCTGTGTATATAGAAGAAATGACAATAGAGGTTCCAAATATTGCAACTGGAACGAGCGTGAACCCTCCTCATGTTATGGTTGCACCATCTATAGTGCATGGGGAGAAGCCTGAGAAGTTCACAAGGATGGACTTCAAGAGATGGCAGCAAAAGATATTGTTCAAGATGTTGGACTCCAAAACGGTTATGAGTCAGATCCAAGAGATCCAAATCATCATCCATGATATCTTGGCAGAGGGCATGCAGATATGTGAGACCTTCCAAGTCGCCGCCATCATTGAGAAGTTACCCCCCTCCTGGAAGGATTTCAAGAATTATCTCAAGCACAAACGCAAGGAGATGAAACTTGAGGACCTCATCGTTCGTCTGAGGATCGAGGAGGTTAACCACCTGGCTAACAAGAAGCCAAGAAAAATGCCACTGAAGACGAGAGCCAATCTGGTAGAACCCGAAACTAGCCAAAAGAGGAAGCAACCTGGGAAGGAAAAGCAGAAACAAGAGCAGACAAAGAAGTTTAAAGGCAACGGCTTCGTCTGTGGGAGACCCAACCATAGGGCTAAAGATTGCAGAGTGAAAAAGGACGGTCAAGGAAGAGTCAACTTGGCCAAAAGCAAAGACGTGTCTGCTGGATTGTCTAAGCTGAGTCTTATTGCGGTGATATTGGAAGCCAAAGTGGTCGAGAACACAAGAGAATGGTTCGTGGATACTGGAGCCACCAACCATACTTACGCGGACAAGGGAATGTTCTCAACATATACTTTTGTCAATAACAAGGCACTCTACATGGGTAATTCTACATCTTCTCCTGTCGCTGGACAAGGAACTGTTGTTCTGAAGCTTACTTCAGGAAAAGAACTTATCTTTAAGAATGTGTTGTATGTACTTAATATTAGAAAAAATCTAGTCTCTGTTTCATTATTTTCTAAGGCAAAATTTAGGCTGGTTTTTGAGTCAGATAGGTTTGTTCTGACAAAAAACGTTATATTCATAGGTAGGGGATATGTACATAATGGCCTATTTAAGGTCAATTGTATGCCTGTAACCCGCAAAACGGTTAATAATAATAATAATAATAATAATAATAATAATAATAATAATAATAATAATAATCCTTCTTCTTACTTGCTTAAGTGCTCTGATATATGGCATATAAGACTTGGACATGTCAACTATAATACTATCAAAAGATTGGTAAGTATGGACTTGCTTCCGGAATTTAAAGTAGACTCACATAAATGTGAGATTTATGTAGAGCCTGAAATAACAAAGAGTCCATTTCCTTCTGTGCAAAGGAGTATTACGCCTCTAGAACTTATTCACAGTGATAGCTGTGACTTAAAGTTTGTGCAAACTCGAGGTGGGAAAAAGTATTTCATTACTTTCATCGATGATTGCACAAGGTATTGTTATGTGTTCTTACTACGAAGTGAAGATGAAGCTCTTGAAGCATTCAAGCAGTACAAGATTGAAGTTGAGAATCAACTTGACAAACGAATAAAGAGTATTCGTAGTGATAGAGGAGGAGAATATGGAGCTCCTTTTGATGAATTCTGCAATGAGCTAGGTAGGCATTATTAATCAAACGATAGCCCCTTATTCAACACAATCAAATGATATTGCTGAATGCAAGAACCGTACCTTGAAAGAGATGATGAATGCCATGAGGATAAGTTCTGGTTAACCCCAGAACTTGTGGGGGGGAAGCAATACCCTCTGCTAATCATATATTGAATCCACATAAAAGTAGAGATAAAACTCCTCACGAGTTATGAAAAGGCTATAAGCCTTCCTACAAATACCTCAAAGTGTGGGGGTGCTTGGGTAAGGTAGAAATACCAAAGCCTAAGTAAGTGAAAATAGGCCCCAGAACTGTTGACTGCATATTCATTGGATATGCACAGTGCCTATCGTTTCCTTGTTCACAGATCAAATAATTCTGAAATACAAGAAGAAACGATAATTGAATCAAGGAATGCTGTATTTTTTAAAGAAGTCTTTCCTTGTAAAGAAAGGAAAGAAACTGAGTCTCAAAAGAGACCTCGAGAAACTTCCACAAACAGTTCACATCAACAGGATGTAGAACCTTGTAGGAGTAAATGATCAAGGAAGATCAAGAGTTTTGGTCCAGACTTTGATATGTTTATGATGAAAAGTCAAGAACCAACTTCAATTAAAGAGGCTTTGTCAAGTCCAGATGCTCCGCTCTGGAAAGAAGCCATCAATAATGAGTTGGAATCCATTATACAAAACTATACTTGGGAGTTGGTAGATTTACCACCAGGCACAAAGCCTTTAGGTTGCAAATGGATCTTGAAGAAAAAGTTTAAGCCTAACGGTACTATTGATAAGTACAAGGCTAGACTGGTAGTCAAAGGTTATAAACAAAAGGAAGGTCTTGATCATGTTGATACCTTCGCTCCTGTTTCAAGAATGACGTCTATTAGAGTGCTTGTAGCCGTAGCAACTCTAAATAACATGAAGATCCATCAAATGGATGTTAAGATAGCATTCTTGAATAGAGAATTAGAAGAAGAAATATACATAGAACAACCAGTAGGATTCGATTCGTTGGTCCTAGACAAGAAAAGAAGGTGTGCAGACTTGTGAAGTCCCTATATGGACTCAGACAAGCCCCTAAACAGTGGCATGAAAAGTTTGACAACATAATGTTGTCAAATGGTTTCAGCATAAATGAAAGAGACAAATATGTCTACTTCAAAAGCACACCTAGAGGCATAGTCATAGTATGTGTATACGTGGATGACATGTTAATCCTTAGCTCTAATCATGAGATGATCTTAGAGACTAAAAGAATGATAAAAATAAATTTCGATATTAAAGACATGGGTTTAGCAGATGTCATTTTAGGATTGAAAATCCTAAGGACATCAGAAGGACTTGCTTTATCACAATCTCACTACATTGAGGCAGTACTTAGAAAGTTTAATGCTTTCGAAGGTCCTATGGTTAAACTCCAATTGATCCAAACATGCACCTGATAAAGAATCGAGGTGATCCTGTATCTCAGTTAGAGTATTCACATATACCGGGCAGTCTGATGTATATCATGAATTGCACAAGACCCGACATTACTTGCTCAGTGAACCGTCTCAGCAGGTTTACAATAAACCCTAGTGCTGACCATTGAAAAGCTTTTGTCAGAGTCTTACGGTATCTAAGATTCACTATGAATCTTAGATTACAATTTACAAGATATCCAATTGTATTAGAAGGATACAGTGACGCAAACTGAAGATTAGATATAAGACACTAAGTCCACCAATGGTTATGTATTTACCATTAAAGGAGCTGCGGTGTCATGGAAGTCCTCAAAGCAGACCTGCATTGCCCGCTCCACTATGAAATCAGAATTCATAGCTTTGGATCAAGTGGTAGAAGAAGCAGAATGGCTTCATAGCTTTCTAGAGGACATATCGGTTTGGGGAAAACATGTACCAGCAATTATGATTCATTGTGATAATCAATCAACAATTGCTAAGGCACAAAATAAAATGTATAATGACAAGTCTCGACATATACGTCGAAGACATAAGACCATAAGGCTGCTGATCTCAAGTGGTGTAATATCCATAGATTTGTGAGATCTAAGGAAAACTTAGCAGATCCTTTAACAAAAGGGTTATCAAGAGATCAGGTTGAATGCCTGTCGAGAGGAATGTGATTAAAACCCATCAATATAGAACCAAAGTAATGGATTCCCAATCAATATGACTGGACATCCCAAGAACTTGGTTCAATGGGACAACTAAGTTATCTAGGTTCTAAAGAGCACTTTGAAAGAGAAATCTTTCGTTCATTCCCATGACATAAAGTGCAATGAAGGGTAAAGGATAAGCAAAGGCTTTTAGTGACTCCACATGATACAAAGGCATGTAGAAGGCCACCTATATAAGTGTGAAGTGTGGCCGCTTCAAATGAAAATACTTATGAATCCAAGATGGTCTAAGGCCGAAAAGGACATAACCGAGTGCCTAAAATGCCAAGGTAGAAGTTATGTGGGTACTATTGTCTTGGCTTACACGAATGGCTGAACAGTTCAAGACATTATGTTCATTGCTTACCTAATAAATCCGATAGTATTCTACTAAGGAAGGTTTAAAGCCACAAGCTACCTATCCAGATGTAACTTATGTCTGTTTGAACTTTTCCGAGTCTGTCTCTATCAATTTCCATTCATGTGGGGGATTGTTGGATTTAGTGTATTTTTTGAGCAAGTTTGATCACATTTTAATGTGAGTCCCGAACGTCGGTCTGGAACGACTTTGAGCTTAACGTGATCTACGTTCATTAGAGATGAACTTAGTATATTAACACTCAAAACTCATAAAGGCGAATGAGAAATTAATGCTTAAAGTATGGCGTTTGATACATTTAATATGGTGAAATATAGCAAACCCATATTAAAATTCATGTAGGTGCAAGAGTGTCTTATAAGTAGGAATCTTGGGATAAAGGGAGGGCCTCTTTGGGGTACCCAATTTTGTATATGGAGAAGGACTTAGGCATTATTTTGGTCAACACACACATAGGGCCGTAGGGCTGTTGGGCCTGGCCTAGTTATACTGAAGCCCAAGCCCAATTCTTTTGGGTTTTTGGCTCCAGCTGCTAGCAAACCAGATCGCGCCGCGTGTCCTTCCCGCCAACTCCCATCATATCCCTATATATACATGCACTGGGTTCTATTTGTTTTACACACTCCAAATCCCTCTCTTCCTCTTTTCAACACGAGCGTATCGACGTGTTAAATCTCTTCTCTTCCTTTTGCATTGCACGAGCGTATCGACGTGCATTGCATTCACCTTCTCCATCATCAAACAGTGTACGTTTACGTTTCTGAAAATCGTTGGTTTGCGTTTCTGGAAATCGTTTGTACATCCAGTAAAGGTTTGAGGTATACAAAGGTACGTCTGTGTTTCGTTCTTGATAGTGCAACCTTGAACGATTCGTGTCGTTGTATCTTGGAGACAAATTGCCGTAGTCCGTGTGCATTGAACGTGGCAAAATTTGTCTTAAGGAAAGAGTGTTTACTCGTCTCGACATAGTTTTGGTCTTATACTTTCTTTCCCAAAACTCCATTTCATCTAATCAATAAAATACAACATATATTATATGTATTTAATTTGTAATCAAATGTTTATCAAATGTTGATACCAAAAAACCCTATCTACCTTTATATATTGACTTTGTACATTACATTGCACATGTGATCATGAGTGAGCCATTATGGTTGCTTACGGAGAGTCATGGAAAAATATAAAGTCATGGAAAATGAATGAGTCATTATGGATAGATTATATAATCAATACATGATTACCCAAAGTTGGTACCAAACTTTGGTATCAAAAAAATCAAATATGCATTACAAAATTATAAATAGATAAATACATTTGACGATATTGATTTTTCGTTAAATTATCATAAAATATTTAATTCTAATTTTAATTAATGTATTATTATTGACGTCCCAAATTAAATATAACAGTTTAACTGTGTATATTTATCGAGATGAACTTTGACTCGGGTCTGAGAACGATCAAACATCATTTTTTGAAAAAATATCGTGAAACAATAATGATGATTTAAGTTATATATTTCAATCTGACGTTAGTCAGCGTAATTTTTCTTACGCCATTAAGACAAAAAAAGAATCTTCTCAAAATGCATGTTCAATACTGAACAAAAGTCAAGTGTTAGATTTAATTTGGGATGGAGGGAATACAATACTTAATTGATGACATAATTTTGATATATTGTTAGGATAAAAAACGAAACTATTCAAAATACGTATTGAGTATTGTCCACATGAGCAACATTTGTCTTAGAAAAAGTGCAATGTTGTTCACGTTAGCAATCAAGTTGGCCGTCGGACGGACAAATAGTATTCTTTGTAAAATTATCATGAAATATCAAAGATATTCTAAGTTGTGGATTATAATCGTAGACCAAAATAAAATTCATATTAAATTATTTAGTAATATATTATTTATATATATAGTTATACGAAATTGTGAAGGGCATAGCAAACTGTATGCCATGACATGTCATGATAGGACACTCTCAAGATTTTTAAAAGTTTGAATGTACCACTACGTGTTTATACCCAACAAATAATCAAATGCAAATAGATGAAAAAAGTATCAAACATTTTAACGAAAATAAAAATATGGTCTACGTAAGGTTACTCGACTCGACAAAATCAGATAGATTTAGATGAAAAGGAAAAAACAACACCAAATAACACCACATTCGTTTAAATCAAAACAATATCTTTATAACAAAAACAAAAAAAAAAGCAAAAAAAATCTCCTATAACAATGAAAACAAAAAGAAGTAAAAAAAAATCTCGTATTATCAATCAAAATTTTAAAAACATAAAATAAAAATTTTCATATTATCTATCAAAATTTTTATCTTTTTAATCTTTTGTAAAAAGCCTACATCTTAATTATTTTTTAAAATAATAATGTCAAAATAAAAATAGAAAAAATCTCGTATTCTTCTACTATGATGTATCATAATCTCGTTTAATATATATCAGCAATCAAAACAAAAATCACATTGAAAACAAATTCTCATAATGAAATACATAGATATGTCAAGTGATTATAAATATACCCTGCGTAGAATGAGAATTCCCATATTCTGATAGTTTTAGAACTTATTTATCAAACGAAAAATTGTCTGTGCTACAAGAGGCAATTAACCATGTGTTTGAGAGTTGATCTTATACGTTGATTTTGAATCTTCTCCCTTCAATTTTTTTCATCAATTTAAAAACAAAATCTTTTTAAATAAAACAATGAAGGTCTACAATTATGATCACTCGCAACACCTAATTAACTATCTCTTGCTGCACAAACACTTTTCCATTTATCAAACAGTGATACATGATTATAAAAATTACCAATTGATTATTTTCTTTAACAAATGATGAGTTGTCTTCTTATTCTACTCATGCATTAAATATTGTTTTCATCTGCATGTGCACGTTGGATTTAGATCGTATATTCTCTTTCCTTTTAATTACAATCGAAGAAGGACATGTTTAATATTTTAGGAAAGAAGTTGAGAAGTTTTTGTTAATATTCATCAGTTATTTTCATCTTAAAATTGATTTGCTAATAGAAGATAAATTAGTGGAAATGATTCATCTAACTATCATGCAAATTTTTCCATCAATTTATGTGAACTGTTATCCATTGTAATGCAAATGGATTTATACGATTCGAAACGAACTTCTATGAAATTGATATAGATCTTTGTTTTTGAGATATACATATTTATTCATTAGAGTTTTCATCAAAATACGAAGAATTACAATATAGTCAATTTTTTCATCTACAGGATATGACAATATGGTATTTTTACAATGCTCAGTGCGACTGAGGTGTAAATAGCACGTCTAAAACATATTGGTTCTCGTTTTTGTTTTCTACAGCAGAAACAGTGCGTTTCTGTATGAAGTACTCTGAATGCATTTAGATAGAACTGCTCATTATTCGAGGCGTCTCTTCGACAATAATCGAAGACCAGTGTGAGAGAAATAATATAATTTTGAGCATTATTTGCGAGAGCACAGTAACGATAGGAGATATCGATGACGAAAACAATGATGACGGGGCATGCATTGTTTAATATGTGATATTTCATTTATTGTGGGATGGGGGTATGAAGTACTCTCTCTGTTCCGAAATGATTGTTATCGTTATTCTATGCATGTCGAATACTTATGCAGCTTAAAAAATCACCTTCACAAGCAATAGTGGCATGAGATTTACTATACCGTATGAGTTGAATGATAAGTAACTAGAGTATAATGTCCTACTAACAAAAGGTCTTTTTAATATTTTGGTATGATTAAATTTCCTTTGCACCTGAAAACAAAAAAAATTCCTTTGCAGTCTTTTCTGACAAGACAAAAGAATTACAATCTATTCTGACATGAAAGAAGCTAATTCCCCTAGTTTTATCTCAATATTAGAGTTTAACGTTTGACTTAAAATAAGCACAATAGTAAGGGTTTTGGGAAATTGTTGCTTATTGTCATAAGAATTTTTTTTCAGAGAAAGAAGGGGACGATGTTGCTGCAGCCGCGCAGCTCTTTCCAAATCGTCCTATCTTCAGATCCACAAGTATCTTTTATTTTTGTTTCAAAATAGTTTATTTATTCTCGGAATTCAAAAATCCTATTAAAAATCAAGCATTGAATATGAGATAAGATAGGTATAAGGGTAATTTGTATTTGATGAACAAATTAAAAATCAGGCCACCACCTTTACCCGCTTCGAGTTTTGTTGCTTGCTCCTTCGATTTCAACCGATGGAGAACCGGTCAACCTGACGAATACTGGCTACGATTGAGATTGATGACCAGAGGACTGAATTGAAATGATAAAGCTTTCTTATGTTCGAGGGTTTCGATGAATTTTTTCCAATCATATTTTTCTCTTATACCTCCGTGGAGGTCCCTTATATTTCGCCATAGACACTTTATTGATGTTAATTTTTGTTCGTATTTAGGGATATTAACTTTCCGTATAACTATTATAATATATTAAGGATACTTCAAGTAATATCTTAGAATATTCGATTGATGACGTAATTTTATTATATAACCAAGATAGAAAATGAAGCTATTCAAAATATGTAGTGAGTATTGTATGATGTTGAATTGTTACACTCCCTTTGTCTCATAGAAAGTGCAACGTTTGTCTGCATAAGCAATAAAATTAGCTGCGAGATAGCCACATTATGTTTTTTTACAAAATTATTGAAAAATATCAAAGATAATATAAATTACGCACTATATCACTAGACAAAAATAAAATTCATATCGTAATTTCTGCGTAACGTTGTATTGATTATAGAACAGCTGAATTATGAAATACTATCTTCATCTCAAAAAGATTACAAAACGTTATTTTATGCATGCCGAATTCTTATGTGGCTCACCAAATTCTTATGCAGTTTGATAAATAATAATCAACAACTAAACATATGATTTCCAGTGTGGTTGGAATGTTCCGCTTATCTTACTACTTGATTTTGAAAACTTAGTGACATGGTTCATTTCGATAACAACATCCAGTACGCTTTCCCCTGTACTACACTCTTGTTCACTCTTGTCATAACATTCACTTCTCGTTTGAGAATAAGCTACTCCTGATATGTTCTCTCTATTAGCTCTCTCACCTTCTACGTCTTGAAATTAACAAATGTTGCCTCTTGTAGGATGGTGAGAAACTTATATAAGTTGTTGCAGCAATAGGGAATCGTGAAATTGTTGTGTTACTTTTCACCTCGACATCTCCATCCAATCTGTTCATGAATGGACCGTTGATGTGGTTTCTAAATATAAGAAAACATGAAATAGTAAATAGTAAATAATAATCAAATCCCAATCAAGGTAATATTTTCTTAAGATGTTATATTGATTTTTTTAATTATTTTTTTTTTGCTGTAATAATGTCACAGATGTTGGCTTCTGACGTTGCTGCCTCTATAGCTAGAACCTTTGTTCCCCTGTGTTGTCGAAGATAGAGGATAAAAACTATGGTCTGGGCTAAAACAAGGAAGGCGAAGGCGTTGGTAGATGAGACACTTGTGAAGGCTAAATTTCTGTCTCAGATGGCAAAGGAGGAGGCAGATATGACACCTGCTTTGGCCAAGAGCGCAACGGAGACAGGTCCTGCATCAGTCGAGCTACGAGAGAATACCTCGAGAGCAAGAGGCACAATAGTAACAGTGGAGAGGGCGACAATTGCAGAAGTAAAAGACAGATGTGCTACATAATAAAATTGTGTTTTATGCAATTACTCATCTTGTATCCATCACTAGTGATTATATATGAAGGTACAATAGTGGTGGTCGAACTTTGGGTGTATCTTACCGAGATAAGGAGTGGCCTCTATCATGATAAACGGAAGATATTTCATGATACGGGTGAATGAAAATATCAGGAGGAGACTATTAACTATGTTAACAAATGGTTATATGAGGTTAGATGGTTGAAGCAGAGTGAGCTTGATGATAAGATTCCCAACCTCCACAAAACATGTGATCCTATCCTTGTCTTCCATGCTAGGATTAACATGAAGTTTGTTTCTGCTATTCTAGTTTCTACACGTTAGTAATAGAGATAATCAAATCAATATATCTTACCTGATTGAATCTCTATATTTTTAGGAAGATTTTGATAATGGTAAATGATGTAGAAAATCTTCCTTGTTACACGGTCATCACCCGTATATTGAGTTTTCAAGCAAATCTCAATCTTCTTTGTACGAGATACCATCGTTATATGAAAAAAAAAATTATTGAGTCTTTTCTCTCCCATTTAAGTTTTTTTTATAGTAACACTGATAGTAATAGTTAGTAGTGAATACTTTATTATCACTTGCTAACCATGACAAAAGGAAAAAAAAAAAAAAAAAGACAAAGTCATTACAAATCATAGAAAAGTCTCTCTAATCTTTGTGTTATCAATCAAAATTTTCAACTAGTTACTTTTTGGATAAATTAATCCAAGGGTTAAAAATCAATTAAGTCTAGTAGAATTTAAAACCTAACTCCAATTTTACTATTGCAATCAATATCCAAAATTATTACATTATATTCACTTCGTTTCAACTTACGTACAACACTTTGATTTTGTGCATAATTCGATACACATATTGAGAAGGTTTCAATTTTGTCTTAACGATATGAAAAAATTACGAAATTAGTATACGGTCGAAGTACACAAGTTAAATATCACGCATTAATGTTCCACGATAATTTTATGAAAAATATTATTTGTTCATTTCACGTAGCAACTCAAAGTTCATATCGACATGTGTTTAGTCAAAGCGTTACATCTATATTATACAAGGAGGGAGTATAAAGAAGAACAAATGGAATATGATGCTAGCATTATGTGTTATTAGCGATTAATGGATGTTGGATATTAAATGATTTGAAAATTTTAAAAACAAAAACAGTTTTAAAAAAATATTCATCGTTGGATGTGTTATATCAACACACAGTTTATATATTATTAGCAACAAACTCCCTTTTTCCTATAAAGAAACAATATTATGTCAATTAATTTTTAATTGAATCTCAGGTTCCAAATGAAGGGGTATTAATAACCAATCGTCTTTCTTTGTATAGATTAGGCTTTTCGTTGACATTTTCATTGTCATATTTGACACGCAATATGACACAAGTTAAAATAAAACAACCAAATTTCATGCTATTGAAGTGTAATTTTGTGAGCAAAATACTACTCCCTCCGTCTTGATTTAGATGTAACACTTTCATTTTTTGCATTATTCAACACGTATTATGACGTATTTAATTTTTTGTTTTAACAATATAGGAAAATTACGCGACATACGTATGATTAAAGTACACAACTAAAATTATTGCTAGTATTTCACGAAAATTTTACGAAAATTATTGTGTGATCGTCTCACGACACGAGTCAAAATTTATATAAAAAAGATGATGTATCCAAAATTATAAAAAAGACAAAATAATCCAAAAATACTACACAAGAAAAAATAATACTCAATTCATATAATTTTAAATCACATGTACAAATCTCACAAAGCCCCACACCTTCCTCAATCACATACCCATCCCCACCTCCACCCCAACCTCCATCATCATCAACACCCTCGTCAAAATTCGACAACGTCGTTGGAATCCGATAACGTCGTCGGAATCTTCGTTGGAATTCGGCATCGTCAGAATCTTCGTCGGAATGCGACGTCGTCAGAATTTTTGTCGGAATCTGAAACAGTGTACGTAAACAAAATCAAAATAGAGCATCTGAACAAAATAAAATAGAGCGTCTGAACAAAAATCAAATAGAGCGCCTTAACAAAAGAAACAGGATGGCTTAAGAAGAAGAAAAAAAAGAAGCGATAGTTAGAAAAAATACTCCATAATCCTCCACCACCACCACCGCTCCACTACATTACAACCACCAAATCAGATCAAACCATCATGCACATCCACCAAACACATACTAGCATAGTAGCATTTCAGTATCACGACGCCATCCTCACCAATTCCTGGAATTAAGCAAAAATTACAGCATCAGATAAAAAATAAAAACAAAATAGAGCACATGAATATAATAAAACAGGACGCATAACGAAATAAACAAAGCGTCTGAAAAAAACAAAACAAAGCTCCTGAACAAAACAAAACAGAACATCGAAAGAAAAAGAAAAAAAATGTCTGAACCAAAAAAAAAAAAAAAACAACAAAAAGAGTGTCTGAACCCAAAGTTGGGCAACTAGTCTAATACAAAGTTAGGCAACTAATCTAATACAAAAATAGCTAGGCAAGCAGGTAGTCTCTACAACCATACCAAAACCAAAAACCTCAAAAAATCATAAAATCACACTACTCTCATATTCTTTGCTAAAACATAAACCCCAATTTGCCCGCTTTCTATGACCTGAACCCAAAAAAGATAAAAATGACATCTCTTACCCACAAAACAACACCGTTTCACCTTCTTCATCACTCAATCCTCCTCCGACCCAAACAACGAGTCCTGCCCATCATCTCTATGCTCGCGTGTCACAAACCCAACAAACAGCCTCAAGAACCGGACTGCCCCCAACTTCGTAGACCCCTGCGACAAGTTCTACTTGCACCTACAAGGCGCGACGTATAATAATGGCGATATTTACAAGTTGCCACATAAAAGACTCACAATCATCCTCCGATAGCTTTGGAGCAGAGATAATATTGTATTGTATGATAGGAGCGGGTGGAATCGAAATCGATAGAGGATTCAGAGGAGGAATTAGAAAGGGAATCAGCTGTGGAATTGGTGGAGGAGTAGGTGGTGGCAATGCGATGGTTTCGGGAGTTAGAGGCGGAGGAGGAAAAAGAGAGAGGTAATGGGGAATTTAAAATCGCAGTTTTTGGAAATATTTTTCCCCTGAATGTTTTTGAAATTATTTTTGAAATTTAGTAGTTTTATGTAATTTAATATGAAAATAAAAATTTTATATTTAAATTGAGACTGCAGAAGTAAGAAAATTAGATAGGGCATTGATAAATCATGGATGTTATTACACATTTATATTATAACACGCATCCTCAAAGCCTAATAACAAAAAGATAAATCATGGATTGTATGTAATTGTTTTCGATAAAATATTCTAAAAGTTTTTTAGATAGGATATTGATAGATCCAAAACAGAAATACCTGAAACAATGGTTCATTGTTGGTAAGAAAATATTTTACTATCATAAATAGAAGGCAAGCACTAAAAAAGAAAAGGATTTCTTTTTCTTTCTTTCTTTCTTTCTTTTTTTTTTTTTTTTTGATAAGGCCCATTATAGGCGGTTTTATTACCCTTTCTCCAAAATATATAAGTTCGAGATATACATCGGTAAGGAGATTTACCAAGTATCACACGAATGATAGTCGGATACATATGAGGCTCACTCATGTGCATAGTTCGCCTATCTGAGCAAATAACCTCACGAAAAGATTTCATCATACGTATACAATTATCAATAAGCTTCCCTTGCAAGGATTGATCATCCATGCGTGAGTTCAACATTCGAATGACAGCTTGGCAGTTTGATTCAACAATGGCGCATTCCATGACAACAGATCTAGTCGCTGCCAAACCCGATCTAATAGCTAAACTTTCACCCACTATCTATTCCAGTTCCATGGCCAAGTTTTCACCCAAAGACAATTGAACATCACCAACAGGGTCTCGCACCATAATCCCAATATTCGTCATACCAGATCTTTTTCTCCTGATATCAACATTTACCTTCAGCAACCCTAGGAGGAGGAGAGCAGCATACTGCTCTTCGATTACTACATGGTGTATCCTTTAACTTTCACATAGCGCATGCTCGAGCATACTCCTACATATATTGGTTTGTTAGCTGAGATATGAGGCTAGCAGGCTTAACCTGGGAGTCGTGTACCTGTGTGTTCCTATTCATCCATACATTATATAGGAATATAGCTAGCTTGGTAGATTCCATGGCATTTAGTTTTTTTTATAGTCGCAAAGCACCATTCCTTAAACCAACTATCATCCATGACTGGAGGCAGATTTAATGGTTCAGGATCCCAAGCTTCCTTGCTGAGGTGCAAGAGCCCAAGGCGAGAGAGGTCATCTCAAGAAAACACGCATACATGGGACAACATGTTTCAATGTTCATCCCTTTCCTAACTAAATTAACTCACGTTGGAAGACAATTTGAGCATGCCCGCAACAGAAAGTCCTTCACTTTAGGTGGGACTTCAAGGTCCCAGAGTCTCCGCCATATGGGATCTTTGCCCTGTCCGCCGTTCTCTTGTATCAATCTATAATAAGAGACAGTCTTGTAAGTTTGTTTTACAATAAAGTTATCGATATAATCCAAATTGCAAGCCCACCAGTCCTGGCACTTCGACAGTCCCATAGGAGTACGAAGAATAGCGTGTGTAGTTTTCTTAGAAAATAAGCACACACCAGTTAAGGATCCCATTGCCCTGTACCTTCAATAGTCAGTCTGTCAACAGTAGCATACATAGGTAGAGAATCCGAATCATGAGGGTACAATGAAACAGCAAGCCCAAGACCCAAGGAATTTCATAGATCTTGGACGGAAACAAAGATTTTGGATTCAGTCCCATGAGCAATACAGATTTTGCAGACAACATACTTCTCCATAGGAAAGATGGATTCCATAGGTCTAGGACAAAAATAGAGATTTAGACTCAGCCCCATGAGCAATAGAGATTTTGCAGACAACATACTTCTCCATAGAAAAGATAGATTATTTCCAAGGCTGGCCTCTAGAATAGAAAAATGAGAATAATACTTAATTTAAGAAGCCGTGCAACCAGTGACTCTGGATATTACAGCAACCTCCAAAGTTGGGGTATTACGACTGAAGCATATAACCGATTTATCGCAACTGATTTTCTGACCTGAAGCACACTCATAGGAATCCGGAATCCTGCGTAGTTCCAGCCCCGTCTCCTCGGAAGCATGACCAAGGACAAGGCTATCATCGACAAAAAATAAGTGGTTGACCATAGGGGCACCACCACAGATGCGAACACCTCTTAACTTTCCTTAAGTCCTTGCTCCCTCCAATAGGAAAGAGAAGTCCTCAGCACACATAATGAATAGATATAGTGAAATCGGGTCACCTTGCCGGAGTCCTCTCGATGGGATAAAAGATAGGGTTGGCTTACCATTAACCAAAATCGAGTAAGACAAACTCGAGATATATTACATTAGTAACCTAAGCAAATGATCAAAAAATTCCATATGCCACATAACCTATTTCACAAAGCCCAATTCCACTCTATCATACGCCTTAGCCGTATCAAGTTTGATAGCGTAATCTTCCCGAGTCCCATGTCTTTAATTCTTCCAGTAATGCATGCAGTCAAAAGCCATAATAACATTATCGGTAATAAGATGGTCCTTAACAAAGGCACCTTGACTAGGGAAGATTAGAAATGGCAAGGTAGATCTCAACCTATTGGCCAAAACCTTCGATACTAGCTTATATAATATATTACATAAGCTAATGAGGTGGAACTCAGATACCTCGGGAATTTTACCTTCGGACATAAGGAGATAAAGGTAGAGGTAATCTGCTTCAGGTCCACCTGACCACATGAGCGATCAAGTGCAAAATTTGTTATCTCTGGACCAACCAACTTTCAACGTGACTTGAAGAATTGGGCGCTAAGCCTATCCGAACCCGGGAACTTACTCAAGCCTAATTGGTGCAGTGACTTCTCAACTTCTTTTGCACAAAATTCTCGATCAAGTTCATCCCGTTTTTGCACTGGTAACTTCATTATCCAGTCATCGAAGTTATGGGCTTTAGTTTGATGGATTCAAAGAAAAATAGTCCCACGTAAAAAGCCTTTACCATATGATCGATCTGATTAGCATCCCTAATCCATAGCCCGTCATCATCTTCTAGTCCCCTAATAGTATTCCTCCGAAGTCTAGAGTTAGCCCGAGCATGGAAGAATACAGCGTTGCGATCTCCTTTACGGAGCCAAGTGACCCGGGAATGTTAAGACCAGTAAGCCTCCTCTCTAGCTAATAGTTCATCAAGGACCGAATTAACACAGAATATATCATCCATAAGATCATATATCATTGGCCTTCTGAACAGATCATCGAGTTGATTTTGCTTCTTTTTAATGTCATGCATCACTGTCAGGAATTTTCGCCTACTCTATTTTGCAAGAGAGACACCCACTTTGTTCATTTTAATTGAGATACTGCATCGGCCATCACTGGATCCAGCCCCCTTCAAGGCCACCTCCACAATCTAAGCACATTCTGATTCTCGATCCCAAGCATTCTTATATCGAAATACACGTCGTGCGATTTGTCTTTCACTGCTCATGTCTCCATTAAAACTGTCATTTGTGATAACCCACTGTTAGATGGTCTGACGAAGAAGGTGGTCTGGGGTTCTATTGGAGTCTGGTCTACGTAGGCTTCTTTGGCTTTGTAGATAGGCCTTTTAGATCATCTATATTCTCTTTATTAGGTCTAGTATCATTTTGACTAGCTTCGACAACACCTGCACGGTTGCAACAATATCAATTTTCACATCATGGGTTGAAGTAGGCCAAGACCCAATGTCTTTATTTTTAAAGAGGGTCGCCTCACCTAATTTTCCTTCATCAGAAATGGACACATCTTCATGATTGACTATCATATTTGCTTCTTGCTGTAAGTCAACCCTCAAATCTCGTTGATCACAATCCATTACATCATTGTGATTCTTATCATAATCAGCCTCCTTTCCCAATTCAGGATTCTTAACCCGTTGACAGGATAGCTTCATTGCCTTTAGCCAAATTTCGACGCTCTCCCTCGGCTTCCCTATGGTATTACTCTTTTATCGAAGTACTTTGACCAAGTTGTTCCCTCCTCTTGACTTAAACGAAGCCTTGGACACTTCTCTTAAAAGGTATAGACAATAATTTGATTAAGGTTTTGACTTAATCCAAAACACATTTGAATGAAAAATGTAGAAGGAAAAAATATAACAATGTATGAAAAAGAGTCCAATCCATTAGGCCCAATATACTTTAAAGGCCCAAATAATTTTCAATCAACCCAAAAAAAAAATTAACAATAATTTTGGGCCCAAAATCAGAAAATATTCATTTTTTGGCCCAAATTTACAAAGTTTGTAGAAGGCCTCTATTGAAATTTTGGGCTGTTGCACGAAGACAAGCAACCAGAAAAAAGTGTAAAGCACACGGGCAAAGCACATAGGCGCAGGCCTGTTCATGTCCGGGCACGGGTCTGGTTTTCCAGCAATGAGAATTTTGGGTCGAATGCGACATTTATGAGTCTATAAATAATCTTGTATTAGATTAAGTTAATATTGATCGTAAGAGGGTTGTCATAGAGATTGTGAGAGGTTTTCTCTAGGTTTTGAGCAGAATATAAGAGAGAGTGAGATATAGAGAAAGACGATCGTTGTAATCGTGTGACTCGATTAGTGATTGTTTTTTGTGGGATTTTTTTTTTCCCGACGATCGGGTTTTCCCCATGTCAAATCTTACGTGTTGTTGCTTTATTTCTTATTCATGTTGTTCGTTGCTTAATTGTGATATTCGGATCTATCGGATTCTCGGGTTAAATTCGGGTTGAATTCGTAACAAGTGGTATCAGAGCTCTAGGTTGCATCATGCAGAGGAAAGTTCGGATCTTTGAAGGAAAAGATTGGATCTTTGCGATAAAGGTTGGATCTTTGATAAATATTGAAGCTTTTGGAAATGGTGTGTTGCGCAGACGAGAAGATGATGAATACGATGAAGTCGAGATCGAGTTGTTCGATGGCAAGATGAACTTCAGCATCTGACAGAGTGCAATCAAGGATATCTTAGTCCAACAGGGACTATCAATGACACTTAAAGGCGAAAATCCAGTTGACATGAAGGAGGAAGATTGGGAAGAGATGAAAGAAAAGTCGACAGCTACCATTCGCTTGAGTCTCGCGCCAAAGGTGAAATACTAGTTTTTGATGAAAACTTCTCCCAAGGTGTTAGGGAGAAACTGGAGTCGATCTATATGCCCAAATCATTGTCAAATAAGTTATTCTTAAAGATAGATCTGTTTGATCTGAAGATGAAGGAAGGAGCAGATTTGAAGGATCACATAGCAGAGTTCAACAGGTTGGTGGCTCAATTAACCAGTTTAGAACTGAAGGTAGATCCAGAAGATCAAGCGTTGATCCTATTGAAGTCGCTTCCTAGTTCCTATGATGCACTCAAGACAACCTTACTTGTCGGGAGAGACAATTTGAAGGTTGAGGATGTGATTTTCGTGATGCTTGATGCGAGTAAGTTGAACCCAATTTCAGTCAATGATGGAGTAGACTTAGCAGCTAGGTCCAAGTCCAAGAGGAGGACAAAAGACATGACTCAGATGGAGTGATATAAGTGCCATAAGTAACTGAGACATTACGCGATGGAGTGTCCAGAGAACAAGAATAGAGGAAGAAAGTCAAGTTTTGTGAATGTGGTAGAAAGGAACCACGACAGCGAAGATGGAGAGCTTTAAATGATCTCAAAATCATCGGATCTTCAGAAAGGTTCTACGGTAGGAAAAGGTATCAATTCTGATTCGTTTGTTGATTCAGGATGTTCTTTTCATGTCTACCGGAGTAAGAATCTGTTTCACGAGTTTGTACCTAGTATTGGAGGTGTCATACAGATGGGTAATGGTGAGACATGCAAGGTCCTTAGAATAGGTACAGTCAAGATCAAGATGTTTGATGGGATTGTTAGTACTTTGGGAGGTGTCAGATTTGTTCCTAATGTGAGCAAGAATTTGATCTCGGTTGGTGCATTAGATTCCAAGTGTTACAGGATGTCCGTGAATGGTATAGTGATGAGGATATGTAGAGACGCCATGGTCATGATGAAGGCTCAGAAGTTTGATAACCAGTTTACGTTAATTCGGAACGCAGTTGTGATGAACGCAGTTGAGGAGACGGTGCTTAAAGGACAATCATACAAGAATCGAGATGGAGTGTAAAGATGCCGTGGGATGGAATCAGGTGACACGATCTCAGATGGAGTCAAGGTTGCGAAGTTTACATTACACGTGAGGCGTAGAACACGAGAGGTGTGGACTACAAAGGGCTCAGATAGCACGAGAGGTGCGAATATCAAAGATCAGCTGAATACAGAGAGGACTAAAGGTGGTAGACTATCATATAAGATGACTGGTCGGCATAGATGGGTGCCAAAGGTGAAAGTAAAGGTGGTGAGCCTCGCCTTTGAGGTTTCAAATTCTCAATAATGAAGAGTGTGGTGGAGCACTCCTACCACAGGAAATGGGGGTGCAAAGGTCGTGCCCGAGAGGGGTACGAGGTGGTCTCTCAATCTAGGTATTTCGGGAAGCTCAAATTGGTGTTTTAGAACTCCTTACGACGAGGTGGGGATGGTTGAAATTCATGGTGAAGGAGTTCGACGAGAAGACAGACACAGGAAAAACATTAAGCGCCCGGGTGCAGTGGTGTTCCACGCCCAAAAGTGGGGTGTTGCACGAAGACAAGTAACCAGGAAAAAGTGTAAAACGCGCGAATGCGGGCCTGTTCATACCCGGGCACGGGTCCGATTTTCCAACGTCGAGGATTTTGGCCGAATGCAAGATTTTGGTCTGAGTTTCATCTTATTTATGAGTTTATAAATAGCCCTATATCAGATTAAGTTAATATTGATCTCGATAGGGTTTTCATAGAGATTGTGAGAAACTTTTTCTAGGGTTTGAGCAAAACACAAGAGAGGTAGAGAGATAGAGAGAAACGATCGTTGTAATCGTGTGATTCGATTAGTGATTGTCTCTTATCGGGTTTTTTCTCCCGACGATCAGGTTTTCGCCACGTTAAATCTTGTGTGTTGTTACTTTGTTTCTTGTTCGTGTTTATCATTGCTTGACTGTGGTATTCGGATTCATCGAATTCTCGGGTAGAATTCGGGTCGAAATCGTAACACCCTCCATCTCCCATCTCCTTCCTCTACTAGGTTTGGGTTTTCTTCGCACGATGCCGCCGCCTCAAGCATGCCTTCTCCTCCAAGAAAACAGTTGGACGGGCTGCTGCCGCTCGATTCCCGGCCCTAAATCTCCTTCTTACCATGATGAAAGCTATCTCATTGCCTTTCCCTACCCATCTCAATCACTATATAAGCCACTCTAAATCGATCTCATTCCTCACTTCTCTACATCGAGCATAGGGAGTACTACCTTGAGTCTTTCCCCTTCATTCATCTCGAGAGCAATTCATAAATCTACTCCGGTAATATTCATCTCGAGCTCCTCGCCTATCCATAGCCTCATCAATTGCCACGACGACGACGACCTGAGGGCCTTTTGACGAGATCCAAGCGTGGTGAGGAAGAACCCGATGCATTTCGATGCGTGCGGAGACTGTCTGAAGCTGCCTCGCCCTTTATTGCTGACAAGGTCGATTTCTTATTTTGATTTTGTTTTGGAGTCATGCCATGTTTCTTTGGTGTTGAGTAAAAGAAGTGCTCTATTTTTATTATTGAATGTGCAGTTCATGTTTTGAGTGGATGTCATGTGAAGAAAGTGGGAGATAGCGTATGATTTGTTCCTTTCTTTGACTTATATGAATTAAGAGTATTATTTGTCCCTTGTGAAATTATGGTGGGGAGAATTGATAATTGAGTGGGCCATATGTTAGTGGGAATTCACTCTTATAGAAACCATGTTCCTAGACCATTATGTAAAGAAATTCATTCTTGTGGAAAACGGAGCAAGTGTTGGTGGCATGATCCAACTCACCTCATCGAATTATTCGATTTGGAAGCCCTCTATTGTAAGAATTTGTACGAGTCGATCGTAACCAAGATAAAACCCGCAGACAAAGAGGAGAAACCTTGGACGCTACTGCTATAATCAGACAATACAATGACCAAAGTGTCTTCCAACGCGTGGCTAACGATATCAACGCTTTTGTCCTATGGGAAAAACTCGAGGTGATGTACCAGAGAAAGACTACGATGAATAAAACTTTCATGATATGAAAACTAATAAAGTTGCAGTTCAGAGACGACCGCAGTGTAGCAGAGCACCTGAATGACTTCAGGGTATTGTCAATCAGTTGACAGCTATGGAGTTAAAGTGTGACGATGAGATGCAAACATTATTGCTATTAACCTTCTTACCTGATAGCTAGGAGATATTGGTGGTGTCACATCGATCGAGCTCTGGCATGAAAGGCTCGGTCACATCGGTGAGAAGAATTTACAAATCTCTGCACCTAAATAACTCTTACCTGACGTAAAAGGTATTCCTCTAAAGCCTTGTGTTGATTACATAGCTGAAAAACAACACAAAGTGTCATTTCTTTTCTCCCCTCCACATAAAAGAAAGAATATACTCGATCTTGTGTATACAGACATCTTTCTCTATAACAAAGAGATCTTTAGATGGTACATACTATTTTGTTATTTTCATTGATGATCATTCTAGAAAAGTTTAGGTCTGTACTTTGAAGGCTAAAGATCAGGTACTAGACATGTTCAAGGAGTTCCATGTCAAAGTAGAGAGACAAATTGGAAGAAAACTCAAGTGTGTCAGAGTAGACAATGATGGTGGGTACCGAGATCCATTCGAGGAATATTACAAGAGGCATGGCATCAAGCTTGAGAGAACGATTTCCAAAACACCTTAGCAAAATAGAGTCACAGACAGAATGAACAGAACCATCTCAGAAAAGATCCACTCTATGCTCTCTCATACTAACAACTGCTTATTTCATTAACCATGCTCCTTTCACTCCTTTGAATGGTGATATTCCAGAAAGGGTTTGGACAGAAAGAGACGTATCCTATCAGTACTTGAAGGTGTTCGGATGTAGAGTGTTTACGCACATCCCATAGGATGAACGCTCTAAGTTTGATGATAAGACGAAACAGTGTATATTTCTTGGCTATCCTAATAAAGAATTTGATTTCATGTTATGGGATTCAGTAGTCAGGAAGCTCATCTGAAGTAGAGATGTTATTTTCTTAAAAAATCAGACCATTGCGGATATCGAGAAGCCAGGGAAGTCCAGAGCCCCAGAAGATGTTTCGATAAATTTGGATCCACTTCCTCCTCCGATACTGGAAGTCCAAGGCTGACATATGTAATGTGATCTCAGTGATGAAGAAGCTGGTGTTGATTTTGATGGCCCAGAACCATTAAAGCCGTAGGAAGAATCAGCCTTAGTACAACAAGATACACGATACTCTACGAGAGAACGCAGATCATCCACCAGATATCCTGATACAAATTATATGATGCTGAATGATGGGGGAGAACCAGAGAGTTGCAAGGAAGTCATGTCAGATCCACATAGTGATCGTTGGTCGCAAGCCTTGCAAGAAGAGATGCAATCCTTGCATGAGAATCACATATTCGAGCTGGTGAAATTGTCTAAAGATAAATGCTGGTAGAAGAACCGATGGGTCTATCGCTTGAAGACTGAAGATAAAAGCTCACAGCCACGTTACAAGGCTCGGTTGGTTGTGAAAGGGTTTAGTTAGAAGAAAGATATTGACTTTAATGAAATTTTCTCCCCAGTTGTTAAGATGTCTTCTATCAGAGTTATGTTAGGATTAGCGGTCAACATGGATCTTGAGATCGAGCAACTTGATGTGAAAACAGCTTTCCTTCACGGTGACTTAGAGGAGAAGTTTTACATGGAGCAGACTGAAGGGTTTCAAGTCGAAGAAAAGGAGAACCTCATTTGTAGATTGAAGAAGAGCCTATATGGTTTGAAACAAGCGCCTCGACAGTGGTACCACAAGTTTGAGTCCTTTATGATGGACAATGGATACAAGAAGACGTCATCGGATTCTTGCATCTTCATTCAAAAGTTCGTCGTTGATAACTTCATTATCCTATTGCTCTATGATGATGATATGTTGATTGTCGGTCAAGATATTAAGAAGATCGCTGCTTTAAAAAAGGCTCTTAGCAAATCCTTTGCGATGAAGGATTTGGGTCCCGCTAGACAAATCCTTTGTATGCAAATCTTCCGTGATAGAAAGAACAAAAAGGTATAGCTATCACAAGAACAATACATCGAGAAGGTATTGAAAAGGTTCAACAAGAACAACTCCAAACCAGTTAACACTACGCTTGCAGGTCATTTCAAGTTAACAACGAAACAATGCCCTGCAAGTGTGACAGAGAAGGATGAAATGCAGAATATTTCGTATGCTTCAGCTATCGGCAGCTTGATGTATGCTATGATATTTACCAGATCAGATACTGCTTATGCAGTTGGAATCGTGAGTAGATTCCTTTCAAATTTAGGAAAGGAGCATTGGACAGTAGTTAAATGGATTTTGAGATATCTTAGATGTACATTTAAGCTATGTTTATGCTACAGATAAGGAGAACCTATATTGGATGGTTACACAGATGCAGATATAGTCGGAGACGCAGATTCTCGGAAGTCTACCTCGGGTTTTATGACAACCTTCGTAGAGGGAGTAATGTCATGGCAGTCAAAGGTAGAGAATTGCGTTGCTTTGTGTACTATATAGGCAAAGTATATCGCAGCCACTCAAGCTACCAAGGAAGTGCTTTGAATGAAAAACTTCTTGTTAGAGTTAAAGATTATAATAGAACAGGTATAAACTCTATCGTGATAATCAAAGTGCTATTCACTTTATCAGAAATCCGACCTTTCATTCGAGCTCGAAGTACATAGCTGTGAGATATCATTGGATACGTGATGTATTGGACCAGAAGCGATTCCAACTCGAGAAGATCCATACTGATGACAACGGATCAGATATGATGACAAAAACCTTATCAATGGAGAAGTTTGAGTTTTACAAATAACAA
Organism: Drosera spatulata; assembly: GCA_035668315.1. NCBI lineage: Eukaryota > Viridiplantae > Streptophyta > Magnoliopsida > Caryophyllales > Droseraceae > Drosera > Drosera spatulata. The sequence continues at coordinate 20,517 of JAOVYX010007196.1, read as the reverse complement.
ACAGATATTACGATGGTCTCCACCATTCGTGAGGGGAGAATTGTTAGCAAATGGTCCCTCATAGGACAAGGACCACACAACATGGTCGGCCACGTGGGAATGCATCTCCCATTCTTTTCATACTTCTTCACTACACTGTGCATATATTTTTCACAGGGACGACAATTGGGATGGCATTTCGCACGTGGATGGTTACAGTTTTCGGAGGGAGAAGACGTATAAGCTCATTTCTTCACATTACAAATCCATGCCTATAAATTGGCTACCTCGGGAGAAGCTCAATGGCATCAAACAAACACGGCAAGATCACTATAAGTGAGAGATATACTCTATTTAGGGTATTGAGGGTTTCATCTACGGGTATATGTTTTAACACGATAGAGAAGAAAAATTATTGTGAGTAGTTCTGGTGATTGTAATCCTCTAATAGAGTGTAAAGACGAAATTTATAATTCCTTATTAATGGATAGTTTGATATCATACGGTCCAGTGATTTTTACTCCTTTTATTCTTTTAGGAGGTTTTTTCATATAAAAATCTTTATGTCAATTTTTTTATTTTGAATTATTTAATTATCTTAGTTTATCTGCATGATGAGGAAAAAATATTGGACATTTTCGTTTCACATTATACCGATTTTTTCCCAACATATTTGGAGGTAGAGAAATGTATTCAAAAGAATTGAGCTTGGTGTCTTTCTCCTTAGCGAGTATTCCCATCCGCTGATTGAGAAACACGAAGACTCTCAATTTGTCCGTCATGTCTTGCGAGTTGGATGACCTAAATCATGCTCCGTTTCATGGTGAGTCTTGAAGAGTTGAATTTGGTAGAATGCCACCTATCTACTTGTTTTACTAAAATATTACGCCTCTGGCGCATTGGTTCTTATGAAGTCCTTTTTGTTGAGAACGTGCAAGGGGATTAAAGAAATTGAGCTGTCTAACCCAAACATGACTTCTCTCTCTTGTATTCCTGTCAAAACAATCCGGTTGAATTTAGATAGGACTCCCAAGTTATTACAACTCTGTCTTTATGTTCACTACTCCTGGCTAAGTTTGATTTTCTCTCAGCTGCATCAGTGTCTTCCATTGCTCAAGACGGTACGGGTGTTCACCAATTACTGTGGGGTGTGTTGCTTGAATTTGAAGCATGTAGTACCAGCCGACTTTTGCTTAGGTTTATCATCCCTTTTTGGTGAACATAACAACACTGTTATTTATTACAAGTGACATGAGCAATATGCGCTAAAATATCCGGAAGAGGTTCTTGATATCATTTAGAGCGTGAAAATATCCGTGATAAATTAGCTCAACACACGAGAAAGAAAAGATCAAGGACGCGGCTACATGTCGAGATACAAAAGCATGGACCCAGTCCTCGAGTTCATTTTCCATTGAGTTGATGAATTGTTCGCGCCAGCAAATTAGAGTATGTGAGAAGAGAAGGGAGTTAGGTAATTTCGACCATTGGGTGCCTTCTACAATGTCCGGATTCATGTATTTGTGTTACTATGCTGGAATTTTTTTACGTTAGGATGTTTCGACATCTAAATAAAATTTTTTATGTTTTGGCATATCAACTGATGTGCTCTGATCCACGGACTCACGGACTTGGATTGCCTGTTGTTGGTGTGTTGTTGCATTCGTGTTGTATTCCATTAGCACCCTTGGATCTCCTTGAAACAGAAAAAAACCCTATATATCTTTTTTGTTGTTTTTTTGCTGACCATTGGATCACTTGTGCTGTTGGATAGCCACTGCAGGTGATCCATTTCCCTTATTCACACTTGTGAAAATTTTCAAGTTTGTAACAATTGCAATGTGCAAGTTCTTATCGTTTTGTTTTGCACATTAGCACATACGCAGCAGAAACCACTAACTTTTCCTGAACAGAATGATGGATAACAAAAAATCAGAAAAGAACAAATAATTATCTCTATGAAAGGAAAAGGTTAGGATGTTATGGAAAATAGTTTAGAAGAGTTCTAAACAAAAAAGTTCTAACAACTCTTAACTATTGAATTTGTTTTTTTAGCGCATATTGATAACACTGTTAACATATTAAAAGAGTGACATGAGATGAGATGAATTCCGCAACAACTTCTCCATACAACAAGCTTTGGCGATTTCCAAGTATACACCTACATGGCCTGTCGCAATTAATGAAGCTGTCGCATTGTAACGAAGAATCTTCACGTAACATCCGTAAGAGATGCAGGTCATCTGTCCCGGCTGCCATGTATTACTACTCATAAGTCCTTTATGACCTTCGGGTTGACTGGGCCGAGGTTCTTCACCAGGGGATGATCCCTCCAACTTATCTGGTCGCTAGCTTTAACGTATGGCTTCTCAATCTGCAACTAATGTCAAAAGGCAACATCCCTGTAAGAGATGCAAATTTCTTGAGACAAGCAATGACACGATGAGAGCCAGTGGCGGTTATTACTTTCAACAAAGAAATTGTCTATACTGCTGCGATTATTATTTTCAAGGCCATTCAAAGCCAAATTGGACCAGTTAATGGATGATATTAAAAAGAATAGGCGTCGACATACTTCATCTAATCAGAAGGGAGCCTCCAGCGTTTCATCCCATACTTCAGCACTTCCATTAGAAGCATCTTCAACATCTTCCTCCATTGAAAGCCTGATGTACTCTCTATGTGCAAAACGATCCCACTCCGTTGACGTTGGATTTTCTCGCTCCTTTCAACAATCCAATCAGTATTAGAACTTTTAGAGTGGAGACTTCCAATTGAATAAGTGAATTATAGCTGCATAATGCCAAAGGGGGGCAAGATGGCAGATGCATATACCTGGCGTATCATAAATGGGTCACGAGTTTCAAACGCCATGAACTTATTAAGATTGAAAAGTATGTTGAAGACACTTGCCGAAAGTCTGTTCCCTTTCATGTCTCGGAGGGTAAAGTAACTATCGTCCTGCATAATTGAAACCATCAAACTGACAAAGAAAGACCTTGATAGCACAGAAAGACACTTGATCATCAGCTTCGCATGCCAAGCCTACGAGGCACAAAGAGAAAATATCCAGAGGGGAACTCCACAGTGATATCTACCTTTTTTAAAACATTAAAGTCACGAGCATTATTGATAATCCTCGAACATCAATCTAGATCAGGAAAGGAAAGGTAATCAAGGTATACCTCGGGTCGAATCATGTCAACAATCTGACATAAGATGTCTTCAAAAAGCACAGGCTCCTGTGCCATGCACTCCATTCTGTGCAGCTGCTCCTCATAGAAAAATTGCATCTCGTTCGGCGTAATAATGCCGTTTCCATCCAAGTCCACACATTTGAACCTGAAACACAGCCCAAAATTAATTTTTACCCAAAAACAAAAGAAAAAATACTGTGAATGTTCAATTTGAACTAAAATAAATACTACCTAAGAATCATATGCAAAGGGGATGCAGTAGCATCATCACGGAGCCCCACACACGCCCTACAAGGGAGAGGTTTACATTGCATTCGGTTTCACGCATACATAACTGTTAATTGTGTAAAAGAGAAAAACAATGCGCCAGGAAATTCTAGCTGATTCGAGAAACATCAAACACAAAAGGGGCTTATGGATAGGTCATTGAAGGAGGTCATTTACCACCACCCCAGCCATTGCAAGTTTGCCACCGCCACATATCAAATTTTAAATTCATATATTTTTTTTCTCAGAAGAACAAGGGTCATCTCCAGCAGAAACAACAATTACAAGTTGACTGTAACGATGTAACGATGAAAAAAGAGATTGATTTAAAATTGATGAGAGTATCTACATATTTATAGGTATAACCTAATAGGCCCATAACCTAAATAAACCCAACTTGGTAAAATTAATAATTAACTTCGACGCTCCCCTCAAGTTGGAGCATATATATCAAAGAGACCCAACTTGTTACAAATGTACGAAATTTTTTCGCGTCGTAGGGACTTCGTGAAGATGTCCGCTAATTGTTCTTTAGACCGAGTGTGTACCAACTTTATGTTATCATTCTTCACCTTTTCTTGAACAAAATAGCAATCCACCTCTATATGTTTCGTTCTCTCATGAAATACGGGATTGTTCGCAATATGAATAGCCGACTGATTATCACAATGAAGGATAGCTGATTTTGCCACAAAGAAACCTGTCTCATGTAGTAACATTCGAACCCGCTGAAGCTCTCCAGTAACATTCGTCATAGCACGATACTCAGTCTCTATACTAGATCGAGAAACAACTGGTTGTTTTTTGCTTTTCTATGAAATAAGATTCCCACCAAGAAAGACACAATATCCTATGGTAGATCTACGATCTATGGGGCAACCTGGCCAATTTACATCAGAATATCCACAGGCTCGGAATCTGGATCTTCATACCCAGCTATATCAAGATGACCACGATCACAGAACACAAGCTCTTGTCCCGAAACTCCTTTTAAATAACGAACAATCTATAGTACAGCTCGCCAATGAGTAGTACGAGGACCACTCAGGAACTGACTCACCACACTCACTGCGAAGACGATATCCGGTCGAGTTATGATAAGATAGTTCGGCTTTCCTACCAACTATCGATACTTTCTCTGGATCGTGTAGAAGTTCTCCTCCTTCATTATCAAGCTTCACCACAGGATCCATAGGCGTGTCACTAGGTCTAGCATCATGTAAGCCCACCTCCTCGAGAATATCAAGAGTATATTTCCATTGGGACAAAGCGATGTTGTCATTAGCATACACGACTTCTATGTCCAGAAAGTATCGAAGAAATACCAAATCTTTAGTATTAAACTTTATCTGTAGAAATCTCTTGAGTCGATTAATACCATCAGCATCACTTCCCGTGACAACAATATCATCAACATAGACGACAAGAAGAACCAATCCTGCAGGAGAAGAGATACTGAATACTGAGTGATGCACACTGCACCTCTTCATACCAAACCCAACAAGTGCATCACAAAATCGACCAAACCAAGCACGAGGGGATTGTTTAAGTCCATATAGAGCTTTACACAGACGACACACCTTCTCCCCCTGAGCAACGAACCTTGGTGGTTTCCATATATACCTCCTCGTGAAGAGCACCATTCAAAAAGGCATTCTTAACATCGAACTGATAAAGAGGCCAATGAAACCGGGTTGCCAAAAAAATAAGAATACGGATGGAAGGAATCTTGACAACCGGAGAAAAGGTCTCATCGCAGTCAATACCATAAGTTTGCGTGTAGCCTTTCGTAACAAGACGCGCCTTTAAGCGTTTAACTGAACCATCCAGAAGATACTTGACTACGAACACCCAACGGCACCCAACCACTTGTTTTCCCCGGAGGCAACGACACTAGATCCCAAGTCTTATTACGATATAAGGCTTCCATCTCCTCCTCCATAGCACGAGCCCAACCCGGATGAGCCAACGCCTCTTGCACACTACCCGACACGTGTACAGACGCAAGGAAAGACACAAAGACAGACAACTGTGGTGATAAGGTATGATAAGACACAAAATTGGAGAAAGCACACCAAGACCGAGTACGGTGGGCAATGAGAGAATCAACAGAATCCGAAGGCTGGAGAGGATCGGAAGTAGATGCCGAAGGTGGTGGTCGAGGATCATCGACTGGCATGGAAAGCATCGAACAACTCGAGGACCACGAGTATAGACCCGAAGAGGAGCCGATAAAGAGGGCTCAGTTTCCGGTGAAGTTCTCAAAGAATTGGATGGTATCAGAGCCTTAAAGTTTTAGAGGAAACCAGATCTACCGCTGTCGTTGTCGGACTGCCATCTAGACGCTTCAAAAACATGCACAATCACTTAAAGCCGTTGCAGGACCTTCGGACATGTACCCGGTCATCGGTGTCCGTATGACGTCCTTGCAAACTCAGATTCTACCTCGCTGGATAGAGATTCACGGATCTTGGTGTTTCTTTCCTTGTTTTGTTCGTGTGTGGTGATGTGGTTGGCTCGTTATATCGACAACCATAAGCTTGTGCGGTGATTTAGTGTTCGTAGTGGTTTTTGTGGTGTGGGTGAGATCCGTTGTGATCATTGGTACTCAGTTTGGTGATGATTGTTGGTGATAGGTGAAGTTGAATCTCACCCGTATCGTTGGTGTGATAGTTTGTGGTTGGTTTCGTACTTTGTGGTGATTCGTATTTTGTGATGACGACGTCTACAAATTCTGATGTGAACACTTCAAGTGCTTATGCTAGTGTCTCTTCTAATACAGGGCCCTTTCAAGGTATGACCGGTCTACATACTACCTTGGTCAAATTGGATAGTACTAATTATCCTACTTGATCAGTGGCTTTATCTATCTTTATTTTTGCAAATCGTCACTCAAGATGGCTTGAAAAGGAACCCCCTACTGACTCTACTCTATATGAGTGGAAGATTACTGATGATGCATTGCATACTCTCTTATAGGGGAGTATGTCAGAGACCGGTCATCTCTTTATGGCCTGTACAACAATTCAGGAGGTGTGACCTAAGTGTGTTGTCAAGGAAGTTTGAGGCAATAACAAGTTTGTGACGCCCTTAGATGTTCTGGGCCGCGCGCGCTCTACAATGATGTATTCAACGAGTTTATAACCTTGACCGATAGGCTTGGGTAATCTTTGAAATTTCATCGTGATGGGGATAGATCATTGCAATTGTTGGTATTCAATGAAGAATTTCGAGTAAGCGCGAGTCATCAACTCGCGTTGACTACATCCCTACCCTTTGTACACACTGCCCATTGCTCTTACCGATTGAATGGTACGATGAAGTGTTCAGATCGCGATGACATGGGAGGTTCGTTGCCGACGACATCATGAGAAGTCCAATGAACCTTATCATTTTGAGGAAGAAGAAGTAATAACAAGGTTTCCATAGGTGAACCTGGAGAAGGATCATTGTTGAAACCTCGATCGAAACGAACTAACTTGCGCACGTGTCAACCAAATAGAGGGGATGGAGCGTCTCGTGCGAGAGACCCCTCCGCATTGCCTCCCCCCTCGAATGTCGTCCTCGCATGGTCGTGAGGCGGCTCCTTTACTTTATATGAGATGCTTGTCGAGCGGCGACGATAGTTACAACAGCATAACCTAACCCCGGCGCAAGTCGCGCCAAGGAAAATAGATATGCAACCTCCGCGCTCCCCATCGACTTAGGCAACGAGGGCCGGCATTCTCAATTAATGCATATAAGAGATGACTCTCGACAACAGATATCTCGGCTCTTGCATCGATGAAGAACGTAGCGAAATGCGATACTTGATGTGAATTACAGAATCCCATGAAGCATCGAGTCTTTGAAAGCAAGTTACGCCCGAGGCCACTACGGGTGAGGGCACGTCTGTTTGGGCGTCGCATGCAGCGTTACCTAGCACCTCGCCCCTTCACAGAGGTGTTGGTGGAGTATGGCCTCCTGTGTCATAGGTCTCGACGCGGTTGGCCCAAATGGGAAGCTCGGGACAACGGATGCCGTGACAATGGGTGGTCAACGAGGCCGAAAGGCACGGTCATGGCATTTTGTCATTACATGATTTCCCTCTGCTTGTTTTGATCCCGTTCTACTACCTTGGCAGGATACAAGGCAACCCCAGATCAAACGAGGTTACCCGTTGAGTTTAAGCATATCAATAAGCGGAAGAGAAAAAGAAGAAAGTTGTTGCAAAGTCTTTCTTGGAGAGACTTGTTGAAGAGGTACCCTTTGATGATTTTGAGTACCATGCAGACACTGATGCATTTGATGATTCAATACCCCCTGCGCCCATAGCATAAGCAACCATCTCCACCATAAAGACCAAACCAAAAGACCTACTGAAGAGAACCACAAGATCTCAAACCACAAATTCCCAAAGCACCACAAAGCCAAATTCATCACCCATTAAATCCACCAAAAGAAAAACCCCTACGCTGTTAGTTGACTCCTTTGGTATACAAACAGATGAAGATCTTTCTAAGGCAACTAGGAAGAGAGCAAAGAAGGAGAAGCCCATCCCTGTTGTCTGTAGGGATATACAACTAGGAAAGGTGACCTCTTCCACCTGGCTTCGGAGTAATGGACTTCGAGAGTTGGCTGATGCAATCCAAAGCCAATAGTGGAATACTTTGATGGGATATAAAGCTCACTTTCATCCATTGGCCATAAAGGCAGGAGTTTTATCTAAACATGAGTACAACGAGGTCGAGGCCTCCCTCACAACAAGTGTGAATGATAAATCCTTTCTTTTTATTGCTGAGAAGTTGGGTGAGATCTTCAATATTCATGTTGTTGGATATGACACATATGCTAAGTTTACATGGCCCATGGTGGATGAGATTGCACCTCTTGCCTTGGTGAACAACTATGCTTAGAAACTAACCTTGACAGCTGTGAGGAAGGACACTACCAAGGAGCTCTCAGATATACATAGGCTTATCCACATCTTTGTGATTAAGTGTTTGATTCCTAGAGGTTCAAGAAAGATCGAAGCTACTGCCCTTGACATGATATTAATGGAGCTGCTGATGGAGAAAAAACTTATTAATCTTCATCTCCTTGTGATCAAACACATGCAATATGTGACTTCTCATAAAATTCATGAACTTTCATATACATGTTTGGCTCACAAAGATCTTCATGCATTTTGAAGTGTAAAATCTGACGAAAGACACAGCCAAGGTTACTGTTTCTGAAAGTCATGGGGAGAGGTACTTCAGGATGTTGATGTTTACCAAGGTTGATGGTGTTTGGAAGAGACAAACTGCAGCAAGACTCTCTTGATTCTTAGCCACAAGAATCAAGTTGTCTCAAATGCTTGGAGAATGTAAACAGGATCTCAGAGCTACATCCATGCTATTGGCTACCAATGCTCAATTAAAGGAAGAGGAGAATAAAGTGGTCAAACGGACCAAGGAGCTCAACATTGTCAAGTTTCAGTGGAAGAAGATACAGGACATCTCCCTTCCCTCAACTTCGCAAACCTAACCCCATAACACTAAAGCCTAGTCATTTTATCTTTGATTTCGCCTATCTTTGAATTATCCCTCTCCTTGAACTATAGCCAAGGCTTGAATTGGCTTTATGGTCTTGAATTGAACTATAGCCAATGTTATTTCTTACTTTGGTTATTCATCCTTGCGGAGTGAGACCTGATACCTAGAACTGGTGTTTTACGATCTGAAATGATTTCTATCCTTATTGGTAAGGATGGTGAAACTTTTTTACAGGTGCAAGGGGTAGTTGTTTGAAGGGCACAATATGTTCCTTTTTTCAGGATGCCAAAGGGGGAAGAAGTGTCATGGCCCTTGGTTAAGTTATCTAAAACGCGAAATCCTCTTACCGAGAGGTATTAAAAGCGGCGTTTAGTAAGACATAGTCTAGGCTCGAGGGAGTTTAGATTACAATTTAGGGAATCCAATCTATAACCAAGATTCATGAACGACTACCAACTTGGCAAACCTAATAATTAACTTCGACAATGACGTTAAGATTCTCCCAGCAGTTAGACAAGAGCAATAGAGAACCACCAATAATGATAGGATACAGCAAGTAAAGACAAGAGCAATAGAGAACCACCAATAATGGTAGGATACAGCAAGTAAGATCGCGATTCTCACTGTATAGTCATGCATTAGCAAAATTATGCATGGAAGTACTCAATATAAAGTCTTCAATGAACTTGCCAATATTCAAGACTAGGTTCTGAAGATTTGTCCTCCTCTGCAAGTATGAAGTAGACAAAATCTTCATATCCCATCTTGCCATCAACAATACTTGTAAACTTCCTAGGAACCTGATACAACACTCAAATTAAAAGGACAGAGTTAGTTTATTGTATTTTTAACCAAAAAAGATACCTTTACTTTATACCCTGTCATTCAGGAGATGGTCACTGACCTGAGAAAATATTCGATCAACAATTCTGTACGTAAGCGCATGGTTCCCGTATCTGATTAGGTTCTCTTTGTCGATCAAAAAATCATGGTCTGTATCCAGTTCCCAAAACTTGCAGTATATCACGTAAAAGTGCTCATAGGAGAAATACCTAGTTATTCCAAAAAAGAAAGAATTGCCTACAACACTGAGAGAAACAGCACTAACAAACCAGTATGCCAGAGATAATAGTTTAAGAATAAAGGCATCAGAAGATCACAAATTCGAACCTCAAGACTTTGTTAATGTCCTCTTCTTCATCAGCATGTAGCATTGCAGTAACTAAATTACCACGCTTCAGCTCCCTGAGGGTTAGATGACCATTTCCCGCTCTATTAATGTAGTAGAAAATTCTGTATATCACAGTCTCAGCTATCCCAGCATAATAAAACACAATATCAGCATTTAGAAATCTTCATGATATGCATACAAGGTACGGAAGTATGTCCAGTGACAAGAAAAAAATATTTGCTTTGCTCTGTTCATTATGGTTTCTGATTCCTGATTTCTATTTTGGATCCTTGACCAATGAATCAAAACTATTTGGCATGACTTTCTATTCTTTGAAAGAATGAGGCGAAAGCAGAAAACAAAAATACAAAATAAGTGGATTTTAATTTATGTCACTTCTTTCCCTTGATGATAGGAGTAGTATTTAAAACCTCGTTTTCCGATAACCGTCATATTTTAAGAGATAAGTTTGGTTTTGGTTTTAGCTAATCCAATTATATTACTCATCTCGATTTCACTGTTTTTGGCATTCACACCGCACAAACCCTTAAGTCTTTTACTCTTTCACCTAAGCACATCCATAATTGGAATCATTCACCTCAACCCACCACACACTCGCACACATGCACACAAACATCTAGCACAATCAAAGATGAATTGAGCTTTGCTATAGAACTCTATAAGCTTCCATTCGTTTGATTCATTCGCCCGAGAATCCAAAGCTTCGATTGGCAAGTCAATTTTCCCAGCCATTGCCTTACGTCATAAGCAACTGACTTCTTATCATTCATAACATTTAATTTATGATATTACTGTTTAATTTCGTTGATGAAAGCTACCACATTTGCAGGGAGTATAGTAGCAAAGAACCATGATCAATCAAATTGACTCTCGCAGTGACTTGGGTAAGGATTATGGATTGCATCAATAACAAATATGTTAAAACAGATCATCAAATAGTGTTCCTGAATTCCAGTAAAATGAAAACAGGAGCCTGTCAAGTGGATAAAAAATAGATTTTATACATCAAAACATACCATATCTTTCCTGAAATTCGGGTGTATTCTGTAAGAATTCTAATCCGGGGTGAGTCATCAAAAGCTCTCTAAGAATAGGTTTGAAGTCATCCTGTAGCAACAAATCAAGTGGGCCTCCTTTAGCAATCAAACGCAAGAAAGGTGCTATTGCATAGAAAATGCATCAAAGATATTTGACATTGAACTAAACCTGTCTGAAAACATTTAAGCATCTAATTCAATTAAAAATGCTTGGAGTTGTTCAGAAAAAACCTGTGTGAGATACTTTCTATCTGGTTGTTTCATGATTGTAAATATTTGTGTTGCCGTGTCCATGGTTAACATGTTGCCATTGACCCAGAAATCAACAAATGCATCCCTTCAACAATGTGTACAAGGAGAAAATCAAGTTTAGTCATGAAACATAAGTACTCTGATCAAGAGCATGGCATTAGGCATCATAGAGATGGCAATTCACATAAGCACACATCCAAGCAAAAGATTTCCTGCATCCTCACATGACAAAATTGCTTTAGAGGTCTTTCTAGGGATTAAGATGACTGGTGGTTTAAAAACGATAATAAGTTAACAACCCTATTTAAGCAGCTTTCTTTATTAACATTGCGGGAAAATCAAGCGCTTCAGTCACAAGTGCCTCCATCTGCGAGATTGATGCATCATATTAGCGCACGGCTCTACAATGCCTAGTAAGAATCATTAGGAGAGTAATTAAATGATCTTCAACTGGGAAAATAGATGGAAGGGCAATGGAAAGGCCAACGGATAAGAGAAGGAGAGGGAACCAGAAGAGTACCAAAATTTAAATCATCAAGGGAACAGAAGGATGAGTGCTGAAGCTGAAGCCGTACCGATAGAAGGTAAATACATGAGCTGATGAGCAAACAAAATGTAAACTAGTAAAATCAAGACTAAATTTTGGAAGATAACAAAATCTATCATCAAATTTATCTGACCATGCCGCTAGAAAAGGGGTAATATCGTATTATCTCTCTCCAAAAAAGCAGTTTTACCGATGCACAAAGCAAAGCTTTTGTTGCGAATTAACAAGATCCAATTATGAGTTCAATCAGATAACAAGCACCATGAATTAACAAGAACAAAACGTACCTGGTGACAAAGCCAGTGCAGTTTGCATCTATCTTCCTGAAGAGGACACTCGAGAAGAAGGATGGGAGCTTGCAAATTTCTTTGGTGACCACCTTAAATTCTGTTGTGCAAGTAGAAAATTGACAACAAATCAACCAACTCTAAACCATCGCTCTAAAAGCAGCTTATGAATTTCTCACCCTTGATCTGCAATCCATCCATGTGACCATAGAAAAATTGATTGATTCTAAAAAGCAGCCGCTCTCTGAGTTCCTTTGGTGGAGGACGCCCGTTTTGAAAGTAGAACTGGGCACAGAACCACCCAATCAAGACCTAAAGCTTGAGAGACTCGTGCATACAATCGCAGGTGGATTCACACAGAAACAATAGAAAAACTGTGACAAGAGAAGTCATAAAAAAAAAAATATGTCACCTGAGGTATCGGCTCCTTCACAGGCTCACTGATTAATCTAAGAGGAGATCCCCGGGAAGAAGGGCCAGCCCGGTGCTTAGTAATGCGAGGTGAACCGGATGAACTTCTTGGGGATAGAGGAGGAACACTCCCGGCGGGAAACATGGAAGGAATAGAATTGGTTGTGGAAGCGTTCGGGCTTGTAACATTTCCAGGGACGTTAAGAGGAACCCCTGCCTTTGCATCATTAACCAATGCCTTAACCTACAAGCACTCATCAGGGAGACAGACAATGCACAAGCTTGCAGAGTGAGAATGTAGCGGATGCGTGCCAATTAGACAGGAGCAAAAAAAAAAAAAATATGAAGAATAACAAAATACATGAACTGAGCAAACATCATTTAGTGAACAATCTCAATGATCATCCAAAACTAGACAACAGTCGCCGATTTCGTCATGAATCATGAAGAAGTAATATCAACAATATCTGTTTTTGGTTTACTAGGATGTTATATGATCATACTCATCAAAATTGTGATTGGATTATAACCAACTAAGAATCAGCAAGGAGGCATTACAAGTACATGAGCCAAGAAAAAATCGCTGCTTTGGCTTCTAGTCCCTCTTGCTCGTCATAATTTATACCCCTTTTGACGGCATGTTCCGAGAATGATTCTAACACCAGTGCCCTTTTCCACCACCACCTCCCACAAAAGAAAACAAATAGAAGCAAACCACACCAATGACGACCACACCAATGGCAACCACACTCACTCGTGTCAAAGCCTTTAAAGGGATGAAATAGTTAATAACATTACATGCAGTAAATCTTATGTTTTATTTGTATGTTTTTCCATCAAACACGTCCATTGATAATCTTTCCACCACATCCTCCTATCCCCTTGGCGCGATTGCGCTTCTTGTGCAACTCAAAAGTTCCTTGCGCAAATACAACATATGGCGAAACAGACATAATAATATAAATGTATAACCGCACTAAACTACCAGACATCAAATCGAAGAATCGAATCCTATTCACCACCATCAAATTCATAACAAAACATTCACTTCTCAAAACGAGACACGAATTCGGAATACCAATCGATTCGTCTCGGGAAGCGAAAGCCAGTGTTGGAACAGCTCCTGAGCAATGTATGGATTCGATTTCACAGCCAAAGGAGACAACAACTCGTTCAACTGGAGCAAATCCGCATCAACGGACACCAAATCTCCTTTGAAATCATCCACATCCATCATCTCAAACCCTAATTTCAAAATCAAATCCCCACACAGATCCTTATCGTGAAATCGAGACACAATGAAAGAATCGGCTTGATCTCGGAAAATCCTAGGATATCCGACGACGACGAAGAATCAAATCCAGTGAATGGAATCGAATTCACGTCGATGCAGGCAATGGAGCGATGGATGCGACTGAAGAAGAGGAGTTGGATGAAGCGAGGAGTGTTTATATTCTCAATTCAATTGTATGCTGCCATTTGCCCCTTTCAGTTATACAAGTTCATGAATGGATTGAAGTAAATTTTGATTTATATTATGATATAAATAAATATTATGTTTTATATAATTATTTTAAATATTGATGATAGTTTAAGTTATTTATTTAGTAATATAATTTTTTATATCATTAATACGAATAACGAAACTTTTCAAAATACGTTTGTTAATTAGTACAAAAAATGATTTGTTGTATTTATTATGAGACAGAGGGAGTATTAATGATCCTCAAACAAAATGTGGCGTTTGATGATAATAAAGTTGATGACGTTATAAATGATTCGTTGGACGATCAAATGATATTTGTTTATAAACTTATCGTGAAATGTCAAAGATAATATAAGATACGAATTACAAAACTAACGTGAAATAAAATTCATATCATATCATTTATTAATAAAAAAATCACATCAAAATACGTAATTATTTTCGTGATTATTGCATAATGTTATAATTATTATGAGACGAAGATAATATCACTCCAATTTCAATTTTGAGATAAAATATGATTTACTATAATAAGACGATCAATTATATTTTTCAAATTTATTATGAGATATAAATAATTATTTGAAATATATATTAGAACGATCGAATGTATTTGATATTTCAAATGTCGAAACTTAATCAAAACGAACGGAATGTATTCATCAAACCAAAATGAATAATCGGTAGCCATTGACTACAGTAGGACTGTTGGATTTGTTGGGTTGTCGTCGTAAACATTGTTCGGTAGGAGTCATAGACTTCATCAAGCCATCAAAAAATCATAGACTTGTGTGGTTGTGTGGAATTTATAAGCCACGCTTCTACGCGTGAAAGCAAGCAACCCAAAACCAAAATACTGTTACTATCTTATAAGTTCATCATATCAGCCCACAGTTTCCTCTCTCCTATTATCTGTCCTTTCTCACTCTATCACATATAATTTGCTTTTGATCTTTGTACGTACTTTTACTATTCAAGTAAGTAACCTTCAAAGCTGTTGTCCTTTAATCTAATGGACCATGTTGAACACTTGCTTTTGATTCACTCACAGAATAACAAGACAAATAAACAAAAAGCAAAAAAGAAAGGGGAAAAAGTACGAGATTTATTGACGAGTCTCAAGTTGATTTTTTAGGGAAAAGAGAAGATAATCGTGTAAGAATAACGCTTGATTTTATTGTATTGGATTTTCTGGAATTTTGTAACAGACAAAGGAGCTCCTCAGATTTCCAATTTCGTTTTGATTCTTTGTTTTAGTTTTAT
Organism: Drosera spatulata; assembly: GCA_035668315.1. Taxonomy (NCBI): domain Eukaryota; kingdom Viridiplantae; phylum Streptophyta; class Magnoliopsida; order Caryophyllales; family Droseraceae; genus Drosera; species Drosera spatulata. The sequence goes on along the minus strand of JAOVYX010007196.1, from coordinate 5,083 downwards.
TTTATGTTGATTTGTTGACATACCCATGATTCAAAGTTTCCGGATTTGCCCTTGTACAAGCCTTGTCTGAATTGGGTGGTTCTGTTTTCACTGTTTCTAAAGCTGATTGATCTGCTTGATGAGTTGTTGGAGTTGTGGTTTCTTGTCCTAATTGTAGTCTGATTCTTTCTGGGTACAATTTTCAACAGTAGCAGAATTTGGGGTTAGGGTTTGGTATGTGTAGGGTTAGATCTGGAAATTCAGATCCTGAATTTCTGCTTCCTGGAACAAAATTCTGCTACCCTTTCTTGGGTTTTCATTTGGGTTTGATTTTTGTTTTTGTATTCATCAAAGTTGTGGTATTTGAGATGGTTGTATTGGCTTTGGTCAACTCCAAATTCAGAAACTTGCATCATGATTTGTGAGTATTTCTGTCCTGGGTTTATCATCTCTGTTGCATGTAATGTTTTTACTGGTGAAATTGATCCATGGATCTTGATGTTGCGGCTAATTGGGTTGTTTGCTAGCAAATTAAGTGCTCTATATGGATGAATTAGAGGCCTGATCTTGGTTCTGTTCGTTGTATTTTTTTGTGTATGATGATCCTTGATGCCTTTTACAGTACAAATAGATACTTTTAATTGGATTGCTTACGAGGTTTGCTTACCCTTGGGGGGCCTTTAGATTCAAGTCTCCAACTTAAATTCTTTGAAGAATTTCATGTTAGTTTCATTACTTGCTCTCCAAACTTTTATCTAATGACCCACAACGCAATACCTGATGTGAAGAAGAGAGCTTTTTCATGTCTGTAGGCTTTCCTGATTTGGGGATTTTTGTTGTCTCCTTGTGAATTTGCGTGACGGACTCTTTCTCATGTTTCTCTAAAAGAAATTGGTAATACTGCATCTATGATTGGATATGTTCTCTGTGCTAATCCATCTATGAATATAGTTTGGGATCAAATTCCGAAACGAATTTGGATTGAATGATTTTTTCGACTAACTTTTGTGTGCGAATTTCCTGGAGCCTCTTGCCTGTGAACCTATTGCTCAGAGGAATTGCCGTAGTGCATCTGATTGCTCTCTGTCTCTCTGTTTTTCTTGTACATTGCAGCTAACATGGTGACCGAACTCGTAATGTCTTGTGTAAAAGAAGACGATTTAGACTTTCCTCCTATTCCACCAGGCTTTGAGGGGTTTACTTTTTTCAGTTCACAAAGGGCAGAAAACAAGGATAACACAATCAGCTATTCTATTCCTCTAAATGTTAAGTCTGAACCTTCAAATTCGGAGCCTGACCGAGAAGGTGAGGGAAAGAAGCCTAGCTTACGTCGCAATAGACCAAGTATCAATTATGGACTGATGGATATCAGTTCCGATGGTGAATCGGATTGTGAACAGATATCCCCTACCCCGAGACCTTGCCTGCCTAAGGGTGTTGTTCGTGGCTGTCCAGAATGTCAAACCTGCCAAAAGGTTGCGTTTTTCTTCCACGTGCTCTCTTTTTGTTAAGATAGGCATTGCCGATTTTGATTCCACACTGTTGCAACAATGAGCAAAGTATTCATTTTCTCTAAAAGGACCTACCAAATAGCCCGCAAACTAGACCCTTTAAACCGACAATTGCCGATGGGTTCACCACCACAAAGCAGTTTGTCACCCAACGGATGTGAACAAAGTATTCATTTTCAAGTCCACTTCTTTTCTTGATTTTCATTACCATTGGGAAGTTAATACGTGATGGCTATGTTATGAAGGAAATATTTTTATTTTCTTCTTTATGACCCCGTTGCCAGGGTTGCTGGCGAGTGAAGCTTATGTTTGCTGGTTATTAAAATCTATATAACCTATTCTCACAGGTAACTGCAAGATGGCGTCCTGAAGCAGCCTCTAGGCCGGAGCTGGAGGATGTTCCAGCATTCTACCCAAATGAAGAGGTATATCCCTGCATTAGACATTTTTTATAGTCATCAATGAAATGCACTTGCAGATTTAACCTCATGGCTTTTTTTAATTTCATTTTTTGCTGTGTTTCTTCAGGAATTTCAAGATCCCATAAAGTATATCGAGCAAATTCGCCCCAAAGCTGAGGCTTATGGGATTTGTAGAATTATTCCTCCAACTTCATGGAAACCCACTTGTCTTCTCAAGGAGAAAAGTATCTGGGAGCATTCTAAATTTGCTACTCGTATCCAGAGGGTAGACAAACTTCAGAATCGAGGTCCTACTGGAATTCTGTCAAAGCTACGAGATCACTTGCGGAAGAAAAGAAGAAGATGCTCAGGAATGGGGGAAATTTGCAGGCCTAGTGTCACTGATTTATTAGTTCCCGTAGAAGCTGGATTTGGATTCGAGCCAGGTCCCGAGTTCTCTTTAGAGGCATTTCAAAGATATGCCGAAGATTTTAAGGTCCAATACTTTAGAATGGAAGAGAATCTATGTACGGGGATTAACTTGACCCAGCTTCCTGAGAAGTGGGAGCCATCGGTTGAGACGTTAGAGAGTGAATATTGGAGAATGGTGGAGAAACCTACAGAAGAGATCGAGGTATGGGGTGTGCTGAGCACTTTTCTGATTGTTCATTTTTAGTCGATATTTGATGTTGCATTGTTCCGAGTACTACTCGTTGCTGTCAGGTTCTTTATGGGGCTGATCTGGAAACTGGAGTTTTTGGTAGCGGCTTCCCTAAAGTTTCTAGTCTGGGTTCTTCTGTCGATAGATATGTCAAATCTGGGTGGAACTTGAACAATCTGTCTAGACTCCCGGGATCAGTTCTATCTTATGAAAGTGCTGACATATCTGGTGTGCAAGTGCCATGGTTGTACATAGGAATGTGTTTTTCCTCCTTCTGTTGGGTGAGTGCTCAATCCATGCAAACTTCTCTACTTGATCATAACATTGTCGTGGGTTGTGATCTGTCTTGCTTACCCATTTCTGCAATTTTTGGGTCTCATCTGCGGTAAGTAGTTCAGCTTCAACGAACAGTATTTTCCACATATACTTGTTTTAATTTCCTTTTGAAATTCTATGCCCCTTTGGAGCAGCATGTTGAAGATCACCATCTGTACTCCCTGAATTACTTGCATTTTGGTGCTCCAAAAGTGTGGTATGGCGTTCCTGGGAAAGCAGCAACTAACCTGGAGCAAGCGATGCGAAAGCATTTGCCAGACTTATTTGAGGAGCAGCCTGACCTGCTCCATAAACTGGTGAGTTAAAGATACCACGGTCTATGTCTGCTTTTGAAAAATTTAAGGCTTTCTATTTGGTATTAAGGCGTTATCTGCGACCTAGGAATTTCATATCTTACTAATCCTTACAACAAGTTATGAAAATAGGGATCTGTTGATGCTTTCATCAAACAATAAGTTTCTTGCTTGTATCTGGTCCGAACTATACCAAGGAAAGGCATGGATTTGAATTTCAGCTGTATCCGAATCTACTGGTTTTGTGACAGATTTCATTGCTTGCAGGTGACTCAACTTTCTCCAACTGTTCTGAAATCCGAAGGGGTGCCTGTTTATAGATGCATCCAGAACCCAGGAGAGTTTGTTTTGACGTTTCCTCGAGCCTACCATTCTGGCTTCAACTGTGGCTTCAACTGTGCGGAGGCAGTGAATGTGGCTCCGCTTGACTGGTTCCCGCATGGACAGAATGCTGTGGAGCTATACCGTGAGCAGGGGAGAAAAACAACTATTTCTCATGACAAATTGTTGCTTGGGGCAGCAAGAGAGGCTGTGAAAGCTCATTGGGAACTTAATTTTTTGAGGAAGGATAATGATGATAACTCGAGGTTAAACGATATCTGCGGAAAAAATGGTGTCTTAGCAAAATCTTTACAGGTATTAGAAATTTTTCCGCTAAAACGCCCACTCATGACCATAGGCATAACACTGTTGACATGAGTGCCTGATCCAATGACCAAGCTCATCCTAATTCTCTTTCTTCTAAGCAAGCAAGTTTCTGAATGCAGGCGCGTGTAAGGATGGAAGAACAAAGGAGAGAACTCCTTTTCAAATCATCCAAAGTATTCAAGATGGAGTCAGGGTTTGATGCCACCACAGAGAGGGAATGCAGTATATGTTTCTTTGATTTGCATCTTTCGGCAGCAGGTTGTCGTTGTTCATCCGATAAATTCGCATGTTTGGTACATGCCAAGCAGCTGTGCTCATGTGCTTGGGCTGACAAATTTTTCCTCTTGCGTTATGAGACCTCCGAGCTGAATCTCCTTCTTGAAGCTGTTGAGGGAAAATTAAGTGCAGTCTACAGATGGGCAAGACTTGACCTTGGACTCGCCTTAAGTTCTGAAATCGCAGAGAGTAAGATTGATGCTACTGCACTTTCTTTATTGTCTCAGCAGCGAGAAGAATCCTTCCTAGGCGGGGTGTCTCTCAAGAGTGAAGAACGCACCACCAGTAGCTCGAGTAGTTTTACTTCCGACACTAGCAGTAGGTCTCTTAAAGCAGAAACAAAACTCTCGGCCATTGGAGCTTTGGCTCAAAACGTAAAGCAGTCAAGGAATAAGCTTCTGGTGAAGAAAGATGGACTTAAACTCTCAATATCTGGTCTAAGCACTCCACCACATCTGAAACAGTTCCAGAAAGGTGTCTCACCTGCCCAAAGCTCCACCAACGAAAAACCAGAAGTTAAGAACTCTTCATATCGCCCAGCAGATGTTATATGCCTGAGTGATGATGAGGATGATGAAAGCCAGAAGGTACAATTGCCGCTTCCTGATGCAAAAAGGGAATCTCCTGTGCCAGTTGATTCCAATGAAAAATTGAGTTTGTCCCATGGTGAAGAAAGTGCCAGCTTCGCTTGCTCAGCATCAACTGAAAATGGGTGTGGTGCCAAGTGCGAAGAGAAACGCATGGCTGACCCTGAAATTTTGTACCATCAAAGTTTGCATGGGTCCTCTGCCATTAGCAAGAGCAGGGCTTCAACTGCAGTAATTAACAGTGGAAATCGCAAAGATGATATCGATGTATCTAAAAGGGAGACGAAGGTAGTTGAGGAGGCGAGGAGAATTCTTGGAAACCCATCTTGCAGTCAGAGCAACCTGGACAACTACTATCGCCAAAAGGGCCCACGAATAGCCAAAGTTGTGC
>JAOVYX010007185.1:0-36046 GCA_035668315.1 Drosera spatulata | reverse complement strand
AGGGGAATGAAGAGTAGTAGTGGTGATTTTGTTGTATAGATCCGGGGGGAAATTGTTCCTGCCGTTCAAAAAAATTGTTGCAAGGGAGCAGTTTTGATTATAATTTAAAAGAAAAAATTTAGGATTATTTATTTAAAATTATAAATAATTGAAAATAATTTTAATAAATTTAGGGATAATAATTCTAAATAAATACAAATTTAAAATATAAAATCCTACATTTTTTCATTTCATATTTATCACCAACATCATCGTCGGAATCTTCGTCGGAATCCGACGACATCATCAAAATCTTTGTAGAAATATTTGTCGTTAGAAGATAGTTCTTGTTCTATTCAACACAACAACAACAACGCAAAATAATATAAATACTTAATTAACATTCTGTTTGGATCATGGTTCTTCTACCGCTTTATTTCTCATATAAGACGTTCTATTTCAGAAACAGAGCGTCTGAACAAAAATACAGAGCGTCTGAAGGAAATAGAGCACTTGTGTAAAAACACAGAGCGCCTGTGTAAAAACACAGAGGGCCTGAAGAAAAAACAAAACGACTGAAATTGAAATTGCTCAATTCAATCCCGTCGAGGTTTGCTCTCTCGTTTTCTGTAATACCCGAGAATTTTGGGAATTTAGAAACGAACATATAACGTTACGATTTTAAAATAAATCGTGCTAAAAAGTTATATATTTAAATTTAAGAAAACATTTGATTAATTAAATCAAATATAACGATGCAATATTTTGGGATGATAAATTGAACGCGCAAATAAACGTTACGAACGAATAACGTTACAATGTTATAACGTTATAAATGTTGCGCATAAGACCTATCGATTTCAATCCCATAAATAATGGATTATGATTCGGAAGGTCTTATTTTCGTACACGGGATAAATCTATCAACGCAAATAGATTTTTCATGGATTAATATTACGAAATTTGAGTAAAAAATGGACTGAACGACACGAATCGTGAGACAGGACGTGGGATATTCACCCACTTTACCTAATTCCTCATTTTCCCTCCACTTCCTTCCCACTTCCTCTCCACTCCCGCACACACACACCACCACCCCCACTCCCACTCTCCTCTGCCTGCCACCAACACCATTATCTCCAACCGCAGCAGCCACCAGCGCCGCCACCAACATCACCAACGCGATCAACAACATCAAGCATCATTAACACCTTCTTCGTTTCATCATCAACCCATCTTCACGATCATCACCATCACCACGACGCCGTGAGAACAAGGGTAGCAGCGGGCCGAGAAAAAGGATCAACGCCAGCAATTTGGCTAGGAGACATCAAACGATCCGTTCGTGTAATCGTGTGTGTTAAGGATCATCGATAATCGAGGTAACCTCACTCGTCCGAGACACCTCTTTTATTTGTTCACACGATTCAAACACGTCCGTGCATGTTTAAGACATGTTTATGCTGTGTTTGATGTGTATATAATGGTTTGGATGCGTTGTGGTGTGAATTGACGGATCCGGTGTCGGACAGAGAGGTTTCCTGCAGGTTCTGGCCAGAGAACTGTCGCGCCCGCGACGAAAAAAAAATTAGGATTTGCCAACATAGTGCCGTCGCGCCCGCGACGGGAGTCGCGCCCGCGACGGGGGTCGCGCCCGCGATGATCTTCTGGCCAGAAAAAATATATTTTCGTGCCCCGAACCTTAAATCTAAATACGTATTTGAGATATATACCACCTACGTATGAAAATATATCGTCAAACGTGCATGAACGATCATGTTTGACATGTGCTGGGGTATTTGGGATTGAAACGAATTAGAATACACCCTTATAATATATATATATATATATATCCTCAAGGAACATAAATGAAAGCGACCGCTAAATGATTAATAAAAAGGAACGGGGGATGTGGAGCAGAGTTACACTATCCATGTGAACTAATGAAAAGCAAACAAATAAGAAATATCGCATCCTTGAACTGATAAGGACGGCATTGACATCCCTTGTGGATCCGTTCGGTCGTCGGTCGTTTTCCTTCAAATTATTGAGAAGGTCGAATATGGTATCCTTTCTTCGATCTATTGCGATCATCTGTTTTCCTTGAATAGCCTTGGTGGCTTGGGTTGAGTCATTGCACTCCTGTGTTATCCTCTGAGTCATCGTCATGGGTGAGAACTAGTTAGGGAGCGATGGACATCCCCCATCCTCTTTGCATGCATGCAGCGGCTTCTACGCCATTGTGGCGAGGTCACGGGTTGCTCTCTGCAGGGAGGCCCGAATTATCTCAATGTAGACAAAGGATACCTCATTGAATACGCACAAGAGGTGCAAGGCGACGCACAGAGTAGGCAGGTGCAAAAACAGAATCTATTGGGTAGCTCGGCTGACGATTGACACTTTATGCTAGGAAGCGATGGACATCCCCCATCCTCTTTGCATGCATGCAGCGGCTTCTACGCTGTTGTGGCGAGGCCACGGGTTGCTCTCTGCAGGGTGGTCCGAATTATCTCAATGTAGACAAACGATACCTCATTGAATGCGTACAAGAGGTGCAAGGCGACGTACAGAGTAAGCACGTGCAAAAACAGAATCTATTGGGTAGCTCGGCTGATGATTGACACTTTATCTTGTCTCTGTACTCCGAGTCGGTCATATCCTTGGAGTTGTCGCTACTTATGAGTCGAGTCATGAACCCTAATTAAATACAAAAGAAAGGAATGACTCTTAAAAGCGATACAAAGTTATATAAAGCAATGAGAAAAAAGGTTGTGTGATATGACGCCCATATTTTCCTATATATATAAAAATGTTTTAGAGACTTTCGGCGGTCGCCATAGCCGTTAGCGAAAGTTCTCTGTAATTGGGATTCATACACCTGAGGTTGCTGAGCTTCATTAGCTCACGGTTATGTTTTTCAATTGCAGGTATGCCTCCAACAGCACCTGAAGGCTCTTAGAGAGAGCTTGCATGTATATAGATGAATCCATGTGCTTTGGTTATTTTGGCAGATCAGATCTCTATATCGTTTAAATGTAATAAACAATCTGTATAGCTTTCGCTTTAATGTTGTAATTAAACAGGTATTTGAGACTGTAAGCTATGATTTCGGTCACTGTTTATAATTCCTTAATTATTGTACCCCTAAAACCCATTCGGTTTGTTTAGCCTTATCACGGACCGGGTCCGTGACGGGAAAACGCTCGCATGTCTTCCAACGCGGAAAGTCGGGGGCGTTATATTTCCACATCTAGCAGCTAGTTTCGCACTGTAAAAAAAACACAAAACTTTTATAACAAAAATCGTTTAACATTTGATCAATATTATTCCACTCAGACATTTCGTCGAACACCTTCCTTTTATCCCCCACATTTCGCAACATGAAAATTTGTCAGCGCAACATAATAGCATAAGCAGTTCAATAACAACAGTCCTCATGATCTGATTTTATATATGTTGTTATTCCTTGTAGAATTTTTCTTACAAGTTAGGTCTCAAGGAGACAGCTTTGATTGTGCTTTTCAAGGGTTAATCATCTCGACCATCAATAGAAACACTAGATAGGATTTTTAGGCATGCCTAGCACTGCTAGGCTCTAGCCATTGCAGCATACAGAGACAGACCAACTTCAAACGTGAACGGCTTCTCTCACCCTTCATACAGGGAATGGTTACATAAGTTGGACATCTTACCGCCTTCAAGTCACACTAAACACTCTCAAACTAAACACCCTGATATAAATCCATTTGAAAATCACATGAACCTATCAAACATTGGATCGTAGAGATGTGTCGTGATCAGTGGAATTGGGATAGCAAGAATCCTTATTGTGGATATGGAGGAAGCCGGATGTGGAGGAGAGCGGATATGGAGGCGGAAAGGTCGGAGAGGGAGAATAGGAGCAGGAGGAGGAGGAAGATAAGATTATGGGAGGAGAAAAGAGAAACGTTTAAATTGTATATTTTAGAATTAAAATCCCGCATTGATTTTTTGGAATTAATTTTCCAAAACTGTATGTTTGGGTAATTTTTTGAAAAATTTAAAATATATGATGAAAATGATAAGTAGAAAACTCTCTTATCTACAACAAGAATTATTTTTATATGGATTTATCGTGTAATATTAATGATGATATAATTCGGATAATTGTTGAAGGTCTTGATGATTTTGTGACTAAATCATTTACTCTTCCAGTCCCACATATTTTACATCTACGTATTTTGTATTATCATATATATATATATGGGTGATAATAAATGACATACGTTGGTTGGAAAGGATTATACAGCCAACATTACTTAACCGTTCATTTGTGAGATGGACGGTCAAGATTCAAAAAAATTTCGGATCTTTCGGTGTTCTTTTTCCCGAAATACGGGGTTCTTTTTTCTGAAAGGCATTTTTTTTATGCATCCGGGAAAAAGAATCCCGGAAATCTTTTTTTTTTATGCATCCGGGATTCTTTTTCCCGAAGGTTTTTTTTTTATGCATCCGAAAAAAAGAATCCCGGATAGCATTTTTTTTTGTATATTCGAGATAATTTATCTCGGTATCCGAGATTCTTTTTATCGGATAGGGATGAATTTGAATTTAATCCAACTGTTCATTTTTCAAATGAACGGTTGACCTTTGTTGGGTGGTTAAGATTACACAGGCAGCGTATGCCATTTATTATCTCCCTATATATATATACAGGTCTCGTTTTTATATCAATTCATATCTAATTTTTTGATAATATATATTAGGTTGAACTGCATAACTTACATAACAATGATGTTTCATGATAAATTTATAAAAAAAATTACGTTTGATCGTCCTTATACGCATGTCAAACTTTGCATATGGAGGTTTAAATCCAAATTTGATTCAAAGACGAGAAGCAGAAGAGAGATCGAGACAGGAAGGTTATAGAAGATGAAGGAACAAAAGAGATCCATGTTGGTTTTCTTTACTGTTTAATTAGAAGTCGAGAAGCTTAGATCCATAATGGTTTTTACGCACTGTTTTGAATAGTGCACGTTGTATTTTGGGATTTTTGTTTTTTCATATCTTCAGTGGAGACTAAAGTGCTAGGTTTTGGGGATTGTTCCGGAACAATGTGTATTTTTAAAATATAATGGAGAACACCGAATGCAAACAATAATGTTCATTGTAATTATATATATGAGCATTTTTTTGTTTCAAAAACGAAGACGCTATTTGTTGTGAGGGTGAAAATAACGGTGATGACGGACGACGATTTAATTTAGGGTTAGATCCAGGGTTATAATTAGGATTATAACCTTTATTGTATCGTAATCTATTGTAATAAATACGATCATGATTTGAATTTGTGAATTAATTGATAATAAAAATGATGTAATATAATCTATTGATAATTAATGAAATAAAAATCAACTAATTGATAATTCTCTCTTTGATCACATTTTTTGACGCATGCAAACTCTTATTGGTTTAATCCCTCAAAACTAATTTTTTCTCTTAAATATTCTTTGTGAATTTGTATCTTTCGCTCAATATTATTAATCAACAGACATGGATCGCAACAAGTCTTTCAATACTCAACGAACAATATTATTAATCAACAGACATGGATCCTTCGGCCCTTTGGATAAGGACCTAGGATAGGGCCGGACCTTAATCCTTAGGCAAAAAGTCCTCTTAGGTCCGACCCTTCAAAGGTCTCGAGCCGGGCCAGACTTGCCTCATCTAGAGTGACGGACCTCAAAGTCCCGGGTCGAACCGGCCTCAGCCCTCTATTTTGACACCTCGAATGCATAGGGTGTTATTTGCGTCTATAGTTGAAATAAAGGAAATGTTGATTTTGATGTTGAAAGGTATGAAAAGTTGAGATTATATGATTGGATGATTTAATCTTAAATTTAGGTTAATCATAACGTTTGGATTTTAGCTATAGTCTATGATTGTCGTTGTTATGCTATGATACTTAATTAGATATTTATCGAGAAAACAAAATTGTAAAAGTTCTATTAGATGGAAAATGTTTCTCATCATTATGCCAAATACAAAAAATGAATGAGAGACTCATATCTCAAATCTTGTTGAATAGATGAAAAGTGTTATATATATGTTGGAACAAAGGGAATAATAAGCAATTGTTTATCTTATGTTGGATGCAATAAGGGTTATTTGTTTCTATAAAGGAAACTGTTAAATGGTCGGTATTAAGATGTATAAATGGTGGAGGTTATATGATAGGACAATAAAATGTTAAATTTGGATAAATCTTGTGATTTTCATGTCGTTTCATATTTGTTGAAGAAAATATTGACAAGTACAAAATCTCCTGATACTTTTACTATATTAGAAACATGTGCGGTTAATAAGAGATTTATACCTTAAATCTGAAATATAAAACACAATATTTTTTTCTTAAACCAAAACGAGTACTCGACGATCAACATATCGACCTTCATCTTGATAATCTGAGGAGCTTGATGATAGTCTGACGATAATCTCAGGAGCTTGATGATAGTCTGACGATAATCTCAGGAGCTTGATGACAGTCTGACGATAATTGATAGATAGTAGAGATATATTTACCAATTTTTGGACGTATATGAGGCTGTGATTAAATTTGTATGGTTGTACCGACCTTTTTTTTTTAACCGACCGTTAAATTTGTATGGTTGTAAGATACCACTAAAATCAATATTGTATTATTCTACTATTTCCTTGAAACAAACTCATCATTGTCGATTCTTTTGTTTCAGATGAATAGCGAACTTGAAGACAGATCTATATCGTATTTTTTCCATATTGCAATACCGATCGCTAAAAATTCAATGTGAAAAGGGTCGATACTTAATAACTATAAAAACCACTAGGTGTTTAAATTTCAACCCTCTAAAAGATAAGTATGTGGTCAGATCGAAGAATCTTAAATATCATCATAGGGGATGCATCCTCTGCAGTTGACAACGGTGTTGTTGCTGGTTTTTTTCTTTTTATTAAAAAAATATCAATCCTAAAAATAATAAAATCTATCATAAATCTAATAAAAAAACCCTTAAAAAATTATAACATATAAAAATCAATTCAAAAATAAAAACAATCCAAATATTATGAATCGTTGGATCAAAATTGAACGACACATATCTCGTCTTCTCTGCAGTTGGAGTGCAGAGGATCCCATTTGCGTCACAGGGGAACCACATTGTACATGCACATTTGAGGTTAAAAGGCTTTTTGCAAAACTACATTCCATTAAAACTTTCAAACGGACTAATATTCAGGGGCAAATAAAATTACGGGAAATGATTCGTGTTGCGAAGGGCAGCCATCTTTGCTATTGTAGCGACGAGTTCCGAGAGAAAAAAAGGATCAAATATTACGTTTTAAATGTCGCGTCTTTTTTGCCCTGTCATCACCGTTAAGGATGCCGTTTCATAACCAATGCATACAACCATCATTTAGGCGAACACGAACCCAGACATCAATGTCACGAGCTATGAATCGAAAACCAACTGACGTATTTGAAGCAATACTCGCAGTCCAATTTGTTTAAATGGAAGAGGTAAAAGAATAAGAGTTGTTTTAGGTTGAGTGGTTTTTTAATATCAATCTGTTTACTTGAAGAAATTGGGAGAAAATCAGAAAATGAAGAGATGAGGATAAATCGAAATACTCGATACTCATTGTTTCTTGGGTTGATTTTCGTTGCATGTGTTGATTATTCAGAACCGGAGACTGTGAGCGAAATTCACGGTTTGTCTCGAGATTCACGGTTTGGTGTCGGGTCTTTTTCATTTTCCTTTCTTTCCCCTCAAAACGTGGGAGTCAAAAAATAAAACGTAGTACTTGGTTCTTTTTTTCTCAAAACGCTGCGGTGTACCAACTTAAAACAAACATAAGTTTGCTTCGAGGCAAATTATAACGATCATATAACAAGTTTTCATCTTCTATTCGAGTCCTCAAGCTATTCGAGAACGATCCCTAGCAAGATGTGGATCAAATGGCAGACCAAACGTATCGACATTGAATTTGGGATGTATACATGAAACTTGTGGAATGGTATGTCAAATCTTATATTCTCTTATGATTCAGCCGGCAAAATCCACAAAAATATTAGCCCTCATTTTGACTTGACTTTTCCCACCAACACACATCGTTTATATGTTCATTATATTCAAGTTTTGAACCTGATTTTTTATATAATAATATAAATTATTATCTTAATCTGTCTAAAGTAATTTTATATAATTATTTTTAATTTTATATCTTTTCAATTATATTCACACTACGATTAACTTTATATTGAATACAATATATATAATTATTCATTTATTATAGCAAAATAAGAACAAATATCATCAAATAATCCTCAATATTGTCATAAGTAATTTTTATCTTTTTCGAACCTAAATAATCAGTATTTGCTTCTTCTTCTTTTCGACGAGAAAAGATAAAAAAGAATATGATCATTAATCAATGTATTTCAATGTCAAAAAAAAGATGAAAACTAATCAAATGAATTTTACTTAATTTTCAAGTAAAGCATTTTCACCAAAAGTTTTTATACTAACTTGTTCAAGTAATCATGAGTTTTGTTATTTTTTTCCTAACACGTGTCACATCAATGAAACATTAAGTAAAAAAAAGTCATTATAAATGAAATAAGTTAAATCTTTCATCATAAATATGACGTGTTATTAACTTGATAATAAAAAAAGGCCAAATTTTCAATATCAATGAATACAAACGTTATAATAGATTTTTTTGTTATTGATACGACAAAAAAGAGACCAAATGTTTGAATTTCACTTACTTAAATTAGTTTCATCATAAATTTATCTTAGTTCATATACTAACACATTAAAGTGAAAAATGGGACAAATAATGAGTTGTTTTTTAATACATGCACATCAATGGAATATATGTAAGAGAAAATAAAATATCATTGTAAATCAAATAAATGAATAAATAAAAGTAAAAATGAGAAGTCATTATAAATTAATTAGGTTAAATATAATCACAAATATGTTGTATTATAATTAATAAAGGATCCATCAAACTTGATATCAAAGAAATCAAACTTTGATATTAAATAAGATTAAATCATTTATATAAATATATATACATGAATAGATGAGGTATGTTAGTACAGTATTGACCACAGGGCCATATTTGAGCATTGAATTGGATAATAACATCATGCATACAAATGAAATCTTGGGTAAAAGATTCTTTCTGAAGTTTTCCTTTTGGTATGGGTTGCTTATGATGTTGATGCTAAGAAGAATCTTAGGTGACAGAAAATGTACGAGTAATACACGTATTTCCTGAGTAAGCAGGTACCGATTGTGCCGCACAATACAAGTAGACCAAAAGCTTCGATGATAAATTACTGAAGATTAACATTTCGCATATCTCAAGGCGAAATTCGATACACGTCCTAAACGGATAACATTATTTCTCACGAATTGAATCACAAGAAAGGAATTTCATCGCTTGATAATAACAAGAATCTTACAAAGATTTATGTCGAATAACATGAAAGGTCACGAGCATGAATGGTTGCACTTGATGTCGTTCGAGCATAAAAACTTCACCTTTCCAAAGTTGTCACCTCACTTCATTTTCTCTTCAAACTGCTAAGCCATCACTTTGGCTGGACCATCCACGACTATTTGCACATCAACTAGGAGTATATTACTCCTCTCTCTCTTCTCTTCAACTTGCCTGACCACTCCAAGTCTGCAACTTCGAAGAAGATTCAACAAACCGTAAATATATAGCTAGACACAACCCCAATTGCTGGTTAAATGTCAACCGCATTGGTGTTGTCTTCGAACACTATCATTGGATCACAATCAAAATACAAAAAAAAAAATTGTGCCTATGCCTCCATTTTGATCATTCATTTTATAAGCACTCATCTGACCTTGATTTTTTCATTTGAATAATCAAAATCATTGATTTTAGTATTAATATTCTCATTCTGGCATCATTTTGACAAGTTTTTTTTTTTCACCCACGGCCACCATCGACAACAACGTGTACAAGTACTGTCTGTCCAAGGAAACCCTTTATTACCAGCAAAAAGTGACAAAGGAAGCAAAATCATCACCTTTGCCAAGTCATCTTTGTTCCCATCATCCGTATTCTGAAAAAAAGAGGAGGGTTTTGTAACGAAAAAAAAGGAGCGTTTTATCAGCTGGGTTTGAAACTCAGTTGAAATTTCAGGGTTTTGGAGAAACCCATCATTCAGAAAATTTCATTAATATTTCATTAATATTTTATATTTTTTTCGTCTCATTTAAATAGTAATATTTTTTTGTGGATGATGTCATTTAAATTATAATATTTTTTATTTATCAATTTTTTATATAAAAATATCAAACTACTCCTTTATCTTTTTTTTTCTTTCCTTATTCTTTTATCTCATACACTTATGAGGATAAAATTATCATTCCTTATTAATTCAACACACATAGAAATTATCATGTCCAATAAAACCGTTGTAATTTGAATAGGACAAAAATAATATTCATTTTGATTTATGAATTATAAACAATTAATTTATGCACTATATATCATATGCGTGTACTATAATTTTAATTAAATTAATTATAATAATAGAAATTGATATTAAAATATAAATAAAACTTTCATTGGATATTTTTATCAAATTACCCTTTTATTGTTTCAAACGAGGTGGTTTCTATCATTTCGACTCATTGAACTCTGTTCTCCTATATCCTGTACGCTGTAACACTATGAGTTTCATTTTGACATGAAATGAAGACAACGAAAAATGATCAATTCCTAGTGTACTAACAATTGCCAACTCCGTCCCATATAGATTTATATTTTTTAGTCTATTTGATATGTTTTGAATTGTTTTTATTATTTTTCATATTTTGAAATTTTTATGAGATTAGAAATTAAAAAAATAAAGAAATTTTTTTTATATAATTAAAAAAAGGAATTGAAAAAAGGTATTCGAGAAAGATTCCCGGCAAATCGGGGATCAAAAGGAGAGGACCACACAGATTAACACTAGAATTTGGGATATTTTCACGAAACTTATGAAATGGTACGTCAAGTGGCATATTCTCTCGTGATTCTGCCGGCAAAATCCACAAAATTATTAGCACCTCATTTTGACTTGACTTTTCCCACCAACACACATTGTTTAAATGTCATTCATGAGGTGCGTTAGTATATTATTGACCGCTGGGCCATGTTTGAGAATTGAATTGGATAATAAGATCATGTATGCGAATGAAAATCTTTGATAAAAGATCTGATATAATGGTATAGTTTTGTTAAGGATTGTTTTATGATGTTGATGACTTAATGTAAAGAATATTATATATAATATAAATGGACCTAGTAATACGCGTATTTATTTGGTAAGCATGTATCAAATGTGTCGAGCAATGCGTAGAGACCAAGCAACGATAATAGATGTTGATGTTATGCCAAATCGAAATACGAATGGCATCAGAATCCAATAGTCACTCGTAGGGGAACTTGTATCAAGTATAGACACGTTAAACTTATAATTGGTCGTTATCTAAGATCTTGGCTCATCATTTGACGGAATTCAAACTTCTCGTTATACAGATTTCTAATTCATGGTCAATTTCATTGATACTTAATCAATCATTGGTTAACTATCTACGAAGTCCTAATGGAATATGTATAGGCGTAATCACCACTAACATGATGAGCTTACAATGACAGAGTGCATAAAGGAATACCTTTTCTTTTGTTTATCGTTACATTTTTGTTCTAATACATAAAGTCATGTTAATAATTTTTGTTCATATCCATCCAAATCTTAATTGCTCCTTCCGTTCAAGACAAATTACAATGCTATATCATCATTATATTATTTAACACGTAATTTATTTTAATAACATAAGATTATTACGTTGTTGGTTCAGAATTAAAATAAATCATTTGAGATATCATTAATATTTTACGATAATTTTATATGTGATTTTTAACACAAACATATTTATTATTTATCTAAATCAATATTATAATTAATTTTAAACGAATATTGTTTATGTATCATCATAATTCTAATATGATATCAATCGTGTTCAATGTACAAACTTCACCCTTTCCTCAATCCTCGCCACACCACCTTTCCAAAGTTGTTGTCACAACTAACTTGATCTCCTCTTCATCATTCCATGACCATCACATTGGCTGGACCATCCACGACGACTATTTCCAATATTCCACGCATCAACTACATTTATCCTCTCTCTCTCTCTTCTGACTTGCCTGATCACTGCGACTTCGAAGAAGATTCAACAGAAGCCCCCAATTATACAACCTAGACACAACCCCACTTGTACACAAAATACGGAACTTTAAATCACTCATTGGACTTTGCTTCACAAATCAAGCCTCCATTTTGATCCTTCGTCATCTGACTTTGATATTTTCATTTGAATAATCAAAATCATTTGATTTAGTTCTAATAATCTCATTATCGGATTTTTTTTCCCCCAAATTTTTTGTTCAACCACCATCAACAACAACGTGTACAAGTAGTGTCTGTCCAAGGAAACGCTTTAAAGCTGCAAAAAAGGATAAAGGGGAGAGCAAAAATCATCACCTTTGCCAAGTCATCTTTGTTCTCATTATCCATTTTTTCATCCAAAAAGGAGGGGTTTATCTGTCGGGATTTGAAACCCAGTTGAAATTTCAGGGTTTTTGGAAGAACCCATCACTTTTTTGATTTCGTATTGAATTTGATCATCTGGGTTGTGGAAATCTAGGGTTTTGATTCATGGGTTGGTGTCAATTTGGGCTGTGGTGATTGCTGATTATTGGATCATTGATGCTACCCAGTTGAAATTTCAGGTTTTTGGGAAGAACCCATCATTTTATTTCTCAATCTAAGTTATAATTGAGTGTCTGGGTAGAGGAAATATAGGTTTTGATTCATGGATTGGTGTCAATTTCGTGTGTGGTGATGGTGATCGTTGGGTTATTGATGATACCCAGTTGAAATCTCAGGGTTTTGGACAAACCCATCATTTTTTTCTGAATCTGTGTTCAATCTGAGTGTCTGGGTAGTGGAGATCTAGGGGCTTGATTCATGGGTTGGTGTCAATTTGGTGTGTGGTGATTGCTGATGACTGGGTTTTTTCTGATACCCAGTTGAAATGTCAGGGTTTTGGAGGAACCCATCATTGTGAAACCCTGATTCAACTGTGTTGGGATCTGTATTTTGAGTTCATACGAATTTTAATTATCTGGGTGGAGGAAGCCTAAGCTTTTGATTCATGGGTTGGTGTTAAACTTGAAGGAGAGCGTGGTTATAGGTGTGATTTTCGTGTATAGCGATGGCGAATTCTTCCATGACTGATGATTCGGGGGAGATCGAGAGGGCGAGGAATTATCATTCGTCTTCCATGGAATCGGCGTCGAGTAGAGGTGAAGAGGTGGTGGAGGATACTGTGTTTGTTGCTGTTGGGAAAGAGGTGAAGGAGTCAAAGTATACTTTGATATGGGCATTATGGGCATTGCAGAACTCTAAAGGGAAGAAGATCTGCTTGATTCATGTTCATGAGCCTCCACAGACAGTTCCTATATGTAATGATCTGAACTCTGGTTCTTTTGGTTTACATTGTTTTGGTTAGATACTATATTTGGTGATTGTGTTTGTTGTTCAATCGTCAAATGTATTAGGCGTATTTTCTGAGGATGTTTTCAGTAAGCACGGTGTTGAATGTGTCATGTTCTTGGTTTAGATAAGATCTAATGACTTTTCTTGTGTACAAAACCCACGAGAGGGAGATTGGCGAACCTAGTAACTATCAAGGATGAGGATTAGTTTATGCTATTTGAAATGTTCCAATTTGGATGGCTATTTTGTTTATGCTGTGCAGCTTGTTTCTGACGCTTGCGCTAACAAATTTTATGTCCAAGACTCTTCTCACGTCTCATATACTTGGCATGCTTTACGGTGTCTACACCGTTTTAACGCAAAACCATTGATTGGGAGTCTACCTCCATCATTTGGTGGATTAGGAGAAATAATTTTGCTCATTGGGAATGAAGCTCTTGGCTGTCATTTCAAAGTTTACCTGTTGATGAGCCATGTTGATCACACAAGAAGAATTGTTCTCACCTTTAAGATTGACAGTCTTTACAGTTCTCTTACAGTAACACGAGGGGCTTGACATTTTTCTTGTATTAGAGTTTTTAGAGTACTTGTGTGCATTTCCTTCTTGACTGACCCTCGTCGGAAGCATCATAAGTTTACATCTTCATTCTGTCTATCAAAGGTTCCTGGATCCTTGCACCATATCATTTCCTGTATCATCATATTGTTTTACCTCTTTAAATTTTTTACTCTCAAAAGTTATCTATCTGCTTGCAGTGGGCGGAAAGTTTCCCATAAGCAGAGTCGGACCAGAGGAAGCGAGGGCTTATTTAGAGAAAGCAAGGCATGATATGCTGAATGTTCTAGAAGAATACGTTGTTATCTGCAGCCAGGCGGGGGTATGGCCTTTTCTTTTGCATATTCATTTTAAGCATGATTGAGCTTTTATGCGAGGTATTATAGTGACATTTGGGTATATCAAGTGTTGATGTGAACTGCCCCGATGTTTTCTTTTGATTATAAAATCAACTAGTCAATTGGTGACTGACCACTGGTGATAGATATATGATGATTATGTTATAGGAAGTTTTCACCGATGAGTTTGCTTTATTAGGTAAAGGCAGAGAAAAGATACATCGAGAGGGATTCAATCAAGAAGGGGATCGTCGAACTTGTGTCACAGCTCAGAATTGGAAGGCTTGTAATGGGAGCTGTTGCAGATAATAAATTTTCAAGGTTTTCTTTTGCCTTTACGGGTCTGCATGTATGTTTTGTTCATTGACTTGGGTCGTCAGAATCATCTCAGGACTGAACGTACTTTTTTTCTTTGTGCTTCTCCTTATTTCTTTTAATTGCAGGAAAATGATAGAGCCAAGGTCCGAGAAGGCTATCTATGTGCGCCAAGAGGCCCCAGCTTTCTGCCATATTTGGTTCGTCTGCAAGAGTCGTCTCATATACACTAGGTGAGTTTCTTTGGTTGTGATCGAGAAATTTGCTATGCAGCATAGAGCCTGAGCTTTCTGAGCTGCATCTCCTTCCAACTGTTATCATTGAGTCAGAAGCAGATCATAATATTAGTGCATCTATTGTTAGAGGTATTACTTTGTAGGAGAAAAATATCCTGTGATTGGAGAAAACATTTTATTCTCGAGGCCCACAGAGCATTTCTAGGGTATGCCGTGGTGGTGGAAGTCTAAGGACTTTTCCTAACGCGTCACAGTTTTTAGTGTTATTCCTGAATCACAGTTCACAAGGGGTTAGCGATCCAACAGGTACTGTAGTTCAATTCGAAATATTCGATAAAATCCCATACTTGGACAGGGAGAACTCCGGTAGGATGAAGCCACCAAGTGGCATATGAAGCACCCCACCTACGTTTCTTTAAGTATATTTTGATGTTGAGCAGACACGCATCGACATCTTCTGTGTGGTAGCTTGAATTAGACCTGGAGTTGATTGATATATATACACCAAAACTAACCTCTGCGGAATATATGACCGTTGAAGTTTAAACAATTTGATGCATTTCCATTCTCGTTTGAGTATTATCTAATTGTAGGGAAGGTATTAAGAAGCCGATTCCAAATATTGAAGCCGAGCACTTGCGAACGAGGTTTCGGTCCTTGTCTCTGGCGGAGGACTACATATCTAACATGGAGTTGCATCAAGGTCAAGGCTCTTACCACAAATCCATGTCTAATGCTTCACTTCTAAGTGGTGTTCTAGATACGGAAGAGACTTCGGATGGATACGAGCACATATTGAGGAATCGATCAGTCATTCGACTTTCTCCAGAATCTGAAGGAGCAAGCACTAGTTCACCTTATTCTCCGAACAGTATAGCTGCAGATGGAGAGCCCAGCTTGCGGTTTTTCCCTCTGCCTCGACCTGATGAGAAGCATCATGCTTCATCACCTCCTAGCGTACTGGTAGGTGCAGAAATTACTGCAGTTTGTATATTGCAGTGTTTGAGTTGATATAGATGGACTGTCCTCTATTGGGATAATACGACATGCTTGCTTATTAGAAACGATGATGAATACATGGATTACAGTCCAAAAGTTTCTGAGATGGTACTTCTGTTTTAGCAGGAGAGAAGTGGCAACAATGAAATCTATGATCAACTTGAGCAAGCGATGACGGAGGCTGAAAATGCTAGGCGAGAAGTTTTTGAAGAGTCTAAGAGGCGAAGGAAAGCTGAGAAGGACACAATCGATGCAATACGCAAGGTAAGAATTGCAAACAAATTTTAGTTATGGATTTTGAAACTTTTCTGGCAACAATCTTCTCTTGGTCATTTAGTTTTTGTGGAAACTATATCTTGCTTTGCTGGGAAAGTCTACAGTATTTTCTCGATCAAGTAGATTCGAAGTGAGACGGAGCCTTTTGGCTCTTTTTCAGTTGTCTGTTTTTCTATTTAAGGGGAGACAAGGACATTTGGTCCGCTACCCTTGGAAGGTATCAACATGAGAGGGTATTGTAAGAGAATCGAGTTTATGGGCATTCGCTCGTCTACTGAAGCTTTGTCGAATATTCTCAACACTAAGGATTTGATTAGTTTTAATCTCCTTCGGTGATTGTTTTCATAAAGTTGCTAACTTTGGCTTATTGAAATTCTGGGATTTCCATATTGATAGGCCAAAGCTGCAGAAACATCATACTCCTTTGAATTGAGAAGGAGAAGAGAAGTCGAGGAGGAACTAGCAATGGGAAAGGAAGAGCTACAGTTTATGCGAAATCAAAGGGACAAGGTCTATGAAGACCTCCAGAATGCATTGGCTCAGAAATCATCACTCGAGAACGAACTCAAGCAATCAAATCTCCAGATCAAGGAGCTGGAAGAAAAGATGCTTTCTGTTGTAGACCTGTTGCAGCAGTACAAGGAGCGAGAAGAGTTGCAAGTTGAGCGAGATAATGCTCTTCGTGAAGCTGTAGAGCTTAGGGAACAGCTGGAAAATCAGCCCTCTAGCTCAAACACCCGTCAGTACTTCGCTACATTTTCTCTCTTGGAGCTCGAGGAAGCCACCGATGGGTTCAACCCATCTTCGAAAATTGGAGAAGGGGGTTATGGGAGCATACACAAGGGCTCCCTTCGTCATACTGAAGTTGCCATCAAGATGCCGCATCCCGATACAAAGCAGGGCTATCAGGAGTTTTATCAAGAGGTATGCCTCATGAATTTGTTGCTGTGATTTCATCAGTAATGGTGGTTTGTCTCAGCTTTCTTTTTAAATATTTTGAGTTCTAGATTGCTCTTTGTTTTAATTTGCTTAAATTTGCAAACCAAAGAAGTGTTTGTGCTTCCAAAGGTAACTAGATATGTACTTCAAATCAATCTTAACCATTGATTTTCTTACAAATATTAAACTGCTTAAATCTTCTCCCTTGATTTTTTTTTACTTCAATCTTAAAATAAAATCTTTCAAAATAAATTACACAAAATCAAGGGTCAAGATTGTTTGCAACACCTACTTAGCTACCTTTTTGCAGCACCAACGATTTTATGTTTGCAAATATCATCTTTACAATTTTCATATAGTCTCCACACCTCACTGAAGTCAGTGCAAGTAAACCATTTTCTCCATTTTGTGCGATATGCAGTATTGAGTTGTGAAATGTCTGTGTCCTCAATTCTTATAACACTATATCGGGTTTTTCCAGGATTCCTGTGGCTTTTTCCACTACATAAATCATTTAAATTCCTGTAACAAACGCTTCTTGTGGCATACATATAAAGTGTGATGCTTATGCAAATAGATCCTCATTTTTTTTATTAGGAGCAACTATTATCTGTGGATGGACAGTATAATATACTGCTTGGTTTGTTTTTTTGAAGCGCTCTCCTGAGTCTCCTAATGCATCTAAGCATTTTCATCTCGAAACTTCTTATATTTTTCGGTTCGTTTTAGCTGAACTTGATGTATTCTGGTGTTGATAGGTTGATATTTTGAGCAAGTTGCGACACCCCAACATCGTAACCCTGATCGGTGCTTGTCCTGAGACATGGACTCTGGTTTACGAGTATCTTCCTAACGGAAGCCTGGAGGATCGTCTCGCCTGCAAGGACAACACTCCTCCCTTATCATGGCAAGAGCGTCTAAGGATTGCTGCTGAGCTATGTTCTGTTCTCATCTTCCTGCACTGTAGTGAGCCTTACAGCATTATTCATGGCGACATTAAGCCGGCCAATGTTCTCCTGGATTCCAACTTCAGGTGCAAGCTGAGTGACTTCGGGATCTCTCGTGCCGTTTCCAATGAGGAGACAGGAGATGAATGCACATCAAAGTTTCATCTGACTGAGCAGCCAAAGGGAACATTTGCTTACATGGATCCTGTGTTTCTTGCCACTGGGGAACTTACTGCCAAGTCTGATATTTTTTCATATGGGATCATATTGTTGCGTCTTTTGACGGGAAAGCCGGCAAAGGGGATCGCAAAGGAAGTGCAATATGCCTTGGACAAGGATAACCTGAAGGCTGTTTTGGACCCTTTAGCTGGAGATTGGCCGATTGTGCAAGCAAATCCGTTGGCTTTGTTGGCACTAAGATGCTGTGATGTTAACAGAAGTAACCGGCCTGACCTTGCTTCGGAGGTCTGGAGGTTACTTGAATCAATGAGGGTGTCCTGTGGAAGCTTGTCGCCGCTCAGGTTGGATGATGATGCCGATAAGTTTGTTCCGTAGTACTTCATCTGTCCCATTTTCCAGGTCATTAACTGATTCCGTTGTTTGTTCTTTCGTTGCCTGTAATGTTTGATGGTGCATTTTGAGGACTTGAATGAACTGCTTTGGGTGAAAGAAATAAAGAGATTTCAAGAAAAAAAAAGTCAGAAATAACTCAGGCAGGGTGGAAATGTTGCAACCCGCTAAAACGAAATGTTTTGTGTCGTTCGCTCGCTAGACTTTAAGTAGGGGTTTGAGATATTCCTTTTCAGTTTGGCTGCCGCAGTAAAGCAAAGGACTGGAACTCTAATTCTTTTGTTACATATCTAGTCGCATTCATATCGTTTATCCTTGAATAAAGTTTTCTGTCCATGTGCGATGGACTTAAGATCTTTTGTTCTGTCCTTTGAATCTGCAGGAAGTGATGCAAGTTCCGCACCTAGCCGCAGATGGTTTCACGTATGAGGCGGAGGCTTTAAGGGACTGGCTCGACGCTGGGCACGATACTTCCCCCATGACAAATCTCAAACTAGCTCACACCAACCTTGTTCCTAATCACGCCCTTCGTTCTGCAATACAGGAGTGGCAACAACGGCGGCATTAACTTCTGCACATACCTCATATATATATATATATATATATCTCACACACATTTGTTCGTTTGATTCTTCTCCTTCATCTTGGCTTATTGTTGTACACAAGGTTTGCTGAAGCAGAACTGGAATCAGATTCTGTCATGATCCAAAATGTTTTTCGGCCCCAAATAGGGCGATTGATGAACACTGAATCGGCAAACCAAAGATTAATCGGCTGAAAGAGCTATCTGATATTCAGTCCATTAATCAGTGTTGGGTTCGATTCTTGAAACTTAGAACTTCTGTGTGATTTTGCATCGTACATTGTTGTATAGTTCCCATTTGCTATGTATAATCGCACGTGTCTGTAACTCTTGTAGATCGAATAGATATGGCTTTATTCATTTCTTTGAATGTAATCTGAAGCGATTTTTAGAAGCTTGTATGCGTTACTTGGCTCCAATACTGGTGGAGCAAATTTGTAAGCGGGAAACACGAGAGAAGTTCAAGTATTTGTTATATCGTCAAATATTGAGCTGCACATGTTTGTTAGGTCCTTGAATAGATTTTGTGATGGTACCTTTTGGATACGGCCGATGGTATTACTTTTGGAAACAACGGATGTAACAACTGTCGATTATCACCTGTATAAGCTCTAAAAACTGAATCTGACGCAACGACGAATACAAAGTTCACAACGGATCCAGACGCTGGAACTCAAGTTCATGTAGTTTTCATTCGCATTTCAGCTTTTGTTCTCATACAAATGTTTCCGAGGGAGCTTTCAAAACGATCACAATAGCAGCAATCAATCGAGCAATGCAGATCTCTACAAAATCCGGCTTTATCGGTGCAACTTCCCGGGTTCCAAAAATGGGTAAAAGGGATCATTCTCAACAAAACTGGAATCATAAACAAGTACTAATACACCTATGACGATGCCTTACGAGCTCTCTTCCTCTTCTTGCCCTTCTTCGCCATCGGTGTACTCTTATCCGACACATCTCTTTTAACCGATTTTCTTCGGTGATTCAGTGCAGATTCCTGCCCTTTGCCATCCTTTTTCATGGGAGGTGAATAATCTTCCATCTCGGATTCTTCGTCAGAGCTCAGAACCAAGTCCTCTACAATGTCTACGTCTAGAGCCTCTGGTTCTTCCATTTTTGGCTTCCTCTTCCTCCCCCTCTTCTTCTCATCAGTCTCAGTTTTGGACTGCGTGCTCCTGTCGATACAAAAAACAAATGACCGCATATCAAGAAAACATGGAGAAGTTGTTCAAAATTGGCCACTGGTTGGATCACGTTCCGGAACTGGGAAAAGTTCCAGAGGCTTACCTGTCTTTCCTAGGTAACCAAGAGGAGCTGAATACTGCCGCGCCTTCTTCATCTGGAGCGTCATCTTCTTCATCACTTTCGGCTATGTTCTTCTCAAACGTAGCAGACTCTGCACCAACAACAACACTGCATTGCATACTGTGTTAGCACATATCACTCGGCTAACCGTTCTCGTATCAAATTACCAAGAAAGTTTGGCCAAATCTGAACCTGGATTCCATCAATGAGTCACTCTGATTCTGGGCTCTTGTACGTAGAGTTGCGACATACTTCGACATAGGACTAGACCCAGCCTTCCTCTCATCCTGTTATGGCAACAGAGGATTAAACTACCAGCTAGCTGCCACGGTCCAAATCCAAATGGACTCACGTCATGGCCTTTTCGGTGAGGCGCTTTGGGGAAAAGGTTTACAAGGCGTTGAGGACCATGGAGATTAATCACAAAGAAGAATTGACGTGGAGAGCAAACCTCAAGAAAAGATGCTGATGCAGGATCGTTTGGTAGAAAAGAAACGGATGCACGCTTTTCATTCGTAAACTTTGAATTGGCCTCAATCTCCAACGTAGGAAATACATTATGTCAATACATGAAGGCTTTAAAACATAATCAAGTCTTTCATACTGAGTTCCTCTTAGCACAACGCCCTTGCAGTGTATAAGTATTCCAAAGTCCCAAGGAATACCTGATGAATGAGCTCCTTCACCTCCCGGCGAAACCTCTCAACTTTGGTGCTTTTGCAAAAGCTACGAAGTCTCACCACCGGAACAAAAGACAACTCAAAGAAAGCAACCGAGTAGCTCCACTGGGCCAGATGTTCAGCAAGCTCTTCAACAACAGAAAACACACATGCCTCTTGAAATGACCGTGTCTTAAGGGTTGGCTTTCTGACCTGTCATGAGAGACTTAGAATTTTACGAGGCGACAAAGGCATCACATATCACCACAAACTTGTAGCAGTGAAGCAAAATTTGGCCTACGCAATCCCCTAAGTGTGTGAGGTTATACCACTGCTCAGTTTTGCATAATGACCGGTCTGGCAGCCGGCGCCTGAATGTTTCTTGGCCTTCCCTATGCAATCCTCGCCACTGTTATATGGTCTGACATGAGCTAAGAGGTTTTGTCTTATGATTTAAAGATAAAGTTCCTCATCATACATACCTTTAATGAGGCATGCAAATCAACAGCATTTCCAACACCTCCAGTAGGAGGCCTATTAAGCTCTTTCATCACGAGCATATCCAGAAGCAGCAATGAGACAGGTATGAAAGTATCCGTGGCAGCAGCAATTCTATTCAGCATTCTGACACAGCGCAGCCTGAGAGGCAAGTACCGTGCTGTAGGAACTAACTGGGCAACCCCAGAAACGATTTGGGTCAATGGATAAGCAAGGGGTCTGAATTCAGCTTCGGTACTGAAAGCGCAGACAGCTGCAGTCCAAAGCTCGAGGCAATTTATAAACTTCCACTCATACACCTTCCGGAATGATTCCTGTAAATACATAGGAAAGGAAATGAAGAAATTACGCCAGAGAATACATGTTTCGAAATTATGTTTACTGCAGTGACAGCAGGCACAAAAATCTGAAAATACAAAGGAACGACGATCATCTGATCTATTCATCATGACAACAGTAGCCTAGTAGGACTTGTGTATTATCGAATCAGAAATTTGTTTATAGATCCACTCGGGAGATTCCACTCAATAAAAGTGAGTGATATTAATTTTTCCCAAAAATAGAACAGAAAATTATCAAGAAAATTAAACTAGCAATTGGACCCATGGGCTACAAGAAGTGGGTAAACACTAAGAAGGTCTATGAGGCCAAACACAAAGGTGCCAAATGATCATGTATGCACTAGCAGCAGAAGAACAAATGAAACAGTATAATCCACTAACCTTAGTCTTAGTGTTCAGTGCCTCACGCAATATCATTGCCAATTGGCGCATAAAACCGAAGGCATGCTGGTATGCCATTGGGATATCCACCCTATAAAGTTCTACCACACAGTTCCTAAGAAAATGAAGGTGCTGCAACTTCGTTGGATTGATGAACCGGCAATTCATAACATAAGCCTTGTATATCCCTTTGAAGCATTCCTCCAAGCAATCAGAACCCAGCCTAATGCACAAGTCTCTTAAGAATAGCAATGCAACCACAGGAAGGGCACCATCTCCTGTCCCCCAGAAGTGCAGAGCGACCTGAAAAGAGCCATTAGTCCATGAATTCTAAGGATATGCTTACTACAGAAACCTGTAAATACTATATGGAAAACACATTTTTCTTTGACAACATGATACTATTTTTCTTCGAATGCTATGCATAAAATAAGAATCGAAATCATTTCGTATTGTTAACCGCAAACAAAGCATGAAAACAATGCAAAGATCAGTGAGTACCTTGATATACCTCCTTAGAAGGCTGGGGAAAGCAGCCAAGAAAAATGATGAGTACCTCAATCGTCGTAGGGTGAAACCTATCATCTGAGGGTCAGTCATTTCGTTCAATACATGCAAGGAATTACCAAGATAAGACTTCACCAAGTGATTGTACTTCTTCCACAACTTTGTACTCCTGAGTCCCATAATGGTCTCTTTCTTTCCTCCAGAAAGTGGTAGCTTCAACAAACTCCGGAGAACTCCATCCATTTCAATCAAAGCAAACAACATGACTCTGTTGAACACATTGCTCGACATGGCTAGTAATTTGGCAGATGGATCATCATCTTTATCGTCCCCATAATGGCAAGCTCTTCTGAAGGCACTCAAGAGAGAACGAACTGCACTAACTTTTCTATCCTCCCGAATTGAGCTACACCAAGATTCAACCATTTCCATCTTGATTGTACGTTGGGGAGGTTTTTCTTCCTTCTTCTCAGCAGTAATCTCTGGTTGCACGTCATCATCTTCTTCCATATCTTGCATGTCTTCACTGACCAAATCAGCTTCACTTTCATTCTGAAGCAAGCATACAACTTCTAAGTTGTTGAATTTTAAGGATCATTCTATAAAGCACTCGGCAAGATTGAGACTTACATCAATTTCATCATCGCTGAATTCCAAAAGCTCCTTGTCATGCTCCTTCAAGAACTCATAAAATTCCGGATCCTGCAAAAAGATCATTGTGAAAATGATCAAGTTCCACAAACGACAATTTCAAGTTCAGAAAACAAAACAGGAAGTGATTCAACGAGATCTCTTACCTTCTCTTGAAGTCGTTCCAACTGTTTCTTGTGCCCTCCGGCTTTTTCCCCAGAAATATTCGAAGGCCTATCTTCAGAGTCCCCCGCTTTCTTCACCATTTTTTTACACCCAAGCTGCCAATTTCAAAGTAACTAGTATTAAACACCACCACACACTAGTGATAAAATAGAATCATACCGTTAAACATTTCCCATTGATCATGTAGA
Organism: Drosera spatulata; assembly: GCA_035668315.1. NCBI lineage: Eukaryota > Viridiplantae > Streptophyta > Magnoliopsida > Caryophyllales > Droseraceae > Drosera > Drosera spatulata. The sequence goes on along the minus strand of JAOVYX010007185.1, from coordinate 11,992 downwards.
TCAAGCTGAATTCAATATGTAAATGTAAATGCTCGATAAAACCATAAGGGACTCACAAAAATGATCGTTTTTCTGGCAAAAGAAAAGAAAACAAAAACAAGGCAATTTGGTGCCTTGACACATAGTTAGGTGCTGCTGCAACTTGAACATTTTCCCTCATGTATACTACATTACATTTAACGTCAACTTCGAAACACGACGATAAATACTACTGTAATTACTCCTGCTAAACAATTTCAGCATGTCCAGATTTATTAACCCAACACCTCTCCTACAGCAATGAATAAAACATTAACCCCACACCTAACAAATCATCATGCTCTTTAGTCCATCTCCACTTCTTCCCATATCATGTACATCCTATTACTTCCCAAGAAAATTTTCATATACTCGATCCGTCCAACAAAAATTACAATGACACGCATTTCAAACGTTTTCTTCTTCGTGTTAACGATGTCAGAAAATGAATTTTTTTCTATGGTAAGAGCTCACAGCTTAATCCATCATTATTGTTTCACAATAATTTTGTTAAAAATGATGTCTGAACATCCGAAGTGCATGCCACTGCAAATTTTCTTGGACGGAGAGAGAAACTCGCACTAAACAGAACTTCCATTACCGGTCCAAGATAAGAGTTCATGACTTAATCTATCATCACAACTTAATCAATCATATTACTGTTTGATAATAATTTAAAAAAAATGTTAGTTTGATCGTCCGAAGCTGCAAAGTGCATACCGTTGCAACTTTTCTTGGACTGAGGGAGCAACTCACACACACTACACCGAACTCCCAGTAACTATATGATGTAAACTAATTACTCACTCTCTTGAACTCTAAGTCATCCAAAATGCAAACATTCGAGCAAAAACACACACAAATTCAACTCAAAGCAACAACAAAATCTCGGAAATTCACAGCACGGAAATCAATCACACATCGATGAGATAGACCTAGAAATTTGAGCCCTGATTAGATTGATGAGGCGAAGAGATGGATACCGGAGATTCGGAGCCAGCGGCACGGCGTGCAGCGGCGACGCGGAGAGAGAAGCGGCGGCGGGGGGTAGTGTGAAAGAAAAGGGGTGGAAACAAGGGCTTTTTTCGGGGTAGCAACGACAACGTTTGGTCCCACCTAGTTTCATTGTTTTTAAGCGATGCCGTTTCTATTTTTAACGTTCATTTTTATTTTTTTGGTTCAACTTGGAATTGGATCATCTATTATGACTATCCAACTCATGGTCATACAAAAACAACAAAAAAGAAATGTCAAATTCTCTTTTTTTTTTTTTTTTTTTTTTCTGAAGGAGATCTAACATCCTGCCTGCGGGTTTTCAGGAGGAGAAAAAAATAAAATAAAAATTGATCACTTTTTTAAAGGGCGATGATCCATGACATGCGTAAGTTTAACCAGCCAATAAAGTTCAGTCGTCCGTTTGAAACATAAACGATTGAATTAAAATCTCTTCCAGTAAAAAGATCCTCGAAAAGCAGAAAAATTAAAATGGATATCACACAAAGTGAAATTATTAATTTATCCCTATTCGATATAAATTATAATGGATGAAAAAAAAATGTGTTTCATTCCTTCCGGAGTTTTTTCCCCCGGTTTAGCAGTCCAACAAAAAAGGCCTTCGGGGGTTCTTTTTCTCGGATGAAAGACCTTCCGGGATTCTTTTCTCCGGATGGACAGTCCAGCAGAACAAACAATGTTTGTATCATACAATCTTCACTTTTTCTCCTTTCAATCACGTCATGGACGATCGAATCGAAGACGAAGAGCTAGAAGCCCTCGCGGCGATCGCCACCGCTCCGCCACCAACCAATCGGAAAGTCCACTTCTACAACCAGTAGCTCCGTCCTAGCACCACCGCAACCACGATCACTTTCACGACCTCGAAACGCAAACAAATCCGAAAACACAGCCTGGACGAATCCCACATTCCAACCAACATCCTCCCAAACGACTTATCCGACGACGACTTCTACCCTTACTCGACCTCGAGGATCTCCGCCTCCGCCGTCGATCTCAACCACCGCTTCGATCACTCTCTCTCGTTAGGCGACACAGTGGACAACGGATCTTCCTCTGTTGATTCTAAGCAGACGTTGTTGTCGAAATTCATGCGCCAGGGAGATTGGCGGTGCATCTGAACAGGCCACCCGCGTTGAAGCTGAGGCCGCATCCGCTGCGGGAGATACAGGGAGGGAAGTTTTTGAGGACGAAAGGGTGCATGAGGACGCAGCTATGGGCGGGGCAGGAGAGCGGGGTGAGGTTCTGGAACTACGAGGACGCGTACGAGATCGGGAGCGGGTTAGAGGGATGGGTGAGGAGAGGGGATGAGGACGTGGCGCTGTTTTGGGAGAGGGGGGAACATTATTGACTGTCCATCCGAAAAAAAGAACCGCGGAAGGTCTTCCATCCGGGAAAAAAAACCCCGGAAGACCTTATTACTGGATTGTTAATCCGGAAAAAAGAACCCCGAAAGGAGTGAAACATATTTTTTTTCATCCGTAGTAATTTATACCGGATATGGATAAATTGATAATTTTACTTTGTGTGATATCCGTTTTAATTTTTTTTGTTTTTCGGGGATCTTTTTACCGGAAGAGGTTTTAATTCAGCCGTTCATTTTTCAAACGGACGGCTGACCTTTGTTGATTGGCTAAGTTACGCAGCCAACGTATGCCATGGATCATCTCCCTTTCTTAAAAATGTTTATCCAATATAGCATCGATGTTGTTGTATTTCAACAACCAGAAATCCAACCTCAACTGCTTGACACGTTTTGTGTCTAAAAGATTTGTTTGGAACAAACAGATGAAATGAAGGGTTTTTAAGAGTTTTTTTTGGTATTATTATTGTTTTTTTTTTTCATTTTTGTTTTAAGGATTAATGAAATAGGATTGTTGGATATTGATTTTGTTTCTTAAATGGATGAAACCGAAAAAAAAAATACTATAAAAAAACATGGGTTTTAGTTTTTATTTGGTGTTCCATCATCCTACTACAACTTTCAAGATTCTCTCATATTACTTTTTTATTTGAATCGGCCCAAAACAAATATAATATTTTATTTTTTTAATCTTTTAAAATAAAAATATAAAACAAATCAATCTTATCTGTTACGATACGCCCACTAACTTTTCTCTCTTTTTTGTTATAATAAACTCCATTATCATAACAAAATATTATTTCTTCTTCAAAATTCATACAAATTCAACATATATATAAATCCTAATATCGGATAAATATTTTATAGTTAATATAGATGGACAGAGTAAAAGTTATCACATGTAGTAAGTAGCAATAAATTTGAGTGGAGTTTATCATGAATCTTTATCGAACTTGATGGACTGAAGATTACTCATACCGTCTAGCAGATATCGGTCTAGTCTTGTCTTGGTTACTCCAGGAGTCTAAGGCTCTTGACCAATTTCTAATAGCGAAGATTTTATTTTCTCGTCTCGAGTTACAAGCACTGTAATTGTTGTACGTGCGACTTTACAAACATGTTCCTTTTACTATCAATTTGTCGATTAATTAACGGGAAAAATGAAGGTTTTGTTTTGGGTCGACAACGAAATGGTTGCTTTCAAGAGCACATGTGCCCGTATATTTTGGGGCCAGTTTATTTGAGGTCATTGTCCGTGTATGATTATGGACATATCATGCAGCTCATCACAACCATTGACAGGGTCTTGCTTGGAAAGAAAAAAAAGACTTTGGAAAATATGGATATTTTGTATTCGTTTTGTTTCGTATATAAGTAATATTTGTATATTTGTATCATTCTAAAATATATAAAATATATTATATTTAATAATTTTTTTATAAAAAAACAAAAACAATTATCATCTATTATAATATATCTATTATTTTCTCTCATAATTTATATAGCAAACCTCACTATCGTCAAGAAAATATTGTGTTTCAATACACACATAAATTCGCGTGTCGGATCAAACCGTTATCCATATTCTATAACGGAGGAAGTATTACTTATTTCAATAAATCCTTGCTTCAATTTGACAAGTTAATACAAGGTCGGGAAAGTTGACTCTGTGATAATTATCGATTGTTTCTAACTACGACCTCAAATATGGATGAGTTAGTCTTGTTTCAACACGTATACGACATTTTCATATTTAGGTTGGCTTAAATTCAAGATGTGACATTGGTGCTGCAGTTCTTGAGTCATAGTACGTAGTAGTTGCTTCACAATCTTCTCGCTTTATAGCCTTTAACTAACGCCAAAACGTCAAGTGTATGATAATCCACGTTAATATTATGAAAACCATTTCTCAATGCAAGGTCACATTCAAATGGATTCAGCTAATACCACACATATACAAGATCGATCAACTCATGTTACTGATAACAATTACTAAACGTTACCAATAAAACCAAGGACCATTAATTGTCTCACACATGCGAAGCTTTTATTGCTCGACGTGACATTCCACATAAACAAAATTAGAAAAATTCCCAATTAAAAAATCTAAATTAATTTAGAGAATAATACAGGCGGAAAATGACACCTTATTGTTAAGAAAAGCGAAGTGTCGAATCAAAACTAAAATTGAGGACGTTATCTTACGAATCCGACCACCTTATCTAATTACTCTCTTCACCACATTTAAATTATAATATTTTTTTATCAAAATAAAAATAAAAATTACAATATTTCTTAACAATTGTAACACTTATTCAACACATATTTTTGATAGTTTCGTCATTCTTATTAATGACACAATAAAATTTTCTATTTGGTCAACGGTTCAAATACAAAAATTAAATTATCATTTCATCAAAACAAAAAAAAATCATTAATAAACTACAATATATTTACGTAAAAGGATACTTTCACCATCTCATATTGCAAACAACACTTTTCTTTTTGGGTTGTCTCAATACATTTGTAATATTTTCTCCTCTAACAAATTTTTAATTAAAAAAAATTAAATTAATCATGTTTTATTATAATACGCTCCGTTATCTTTTTTTTCAACTGCTACAGTTTATCATATTATCTCTGAAAAGAAAATACTCTTTTTATAAAATTCACAAAAATTAAACATTCATACAAAATCTCGTACCGAATCAAACGATTACAAGTAAATTAAAACTGAGGGACACAAACGATTCGTAAGATCGATATTTTCTTCGTCCCAAATAAATTATTATACATTACTAAATATGAACCTCCTACATAAATTATGACGTTTTCAAAATTGACAATCTTTTTGTGTATAAATTCCTTTATTGTTCCTACTTTATATCATATTATTTTTATCATTATTTTTTCTCTCTCTCTATCCACTCATAATTCACACCTATATTTCGAACCAATACATCGTAATTTATTTTGAAGGAAGGAACTATTAATTTTAATATCCACCTATGCCAATGTCACAAGCTAATCCCGCATTAATCTCTATTATTATAGGAATAGTTAGGTGAATAGTGATTTTCAACCGTTTTCCACTATTTTCTATGCATTTACATAATTGTCATTGTAACGCCCCGATTTTCAAGTCCTTTTTCTGAAAACCCTCGTGACATTACTGCCGTTAAGGTCCCACAAATCCTAGCCAGGTAATTCAACTTAACTCGATTTAGAATAAATCCAAATGAAAATACACTTAAAGCATTATCAAACTAGATCCACAAGTTTACTTATTTATTATATATTAAAGCAGCAGAAACTTAGAAATGTTGTCCCAAGCATTAATATTACAAACAGGATCATAGCTTAATCAAAATCCGTCCTCAAGTCTTGCGCCTAAAAAGATGAAAATCAAGAAACAGAAGAAAAGCAACGCCGTGAACTCTACGAGCTCAGTAACGTGCCGGCCCCTTTTTCAAGGGAAGCACAAAAAGGAAAGAAGAGAAAACAATCTGCCCTGAAACCACAACAAAATCAGTCATGCAATTAACTTTCATGATAGATCACAAATACCCTCTTATTAACACTATGACCTTGGCCAAACATGTAAATCCATAGCTTCTTCTAGAAGCTTAAAGTCTGAGGTTACTCGAAATAGGGGATCAACCTGTAACGACTCCTAAGTGTCTTCTGCAGCGAGATACCCCACAACCTGACAACCTCACATGGTTATCTACGTGTATAAGATGATTCGTCGTAATTACTCATCCCTGTACAGTTTAACCTGACATCTTTTCCAAATCACAATGTAACAACTCGGTAGAATTAACAAACTCGGAGTTTAACCTCACCTCTTATAAATTCATTCCTATTTTGCGTGTGCATCTTTAACATGACATCATTTATAGGATTAATCTGTATTAACCCTAACTTTTTGTTCATTATCGTGTGTCAAATCTTGTAAACCTAACACTTATCTTTATCACATTCATATATATATCGTACAGAGTTAACGGAGAAAAATCTACCCAAATCCTAACATTAGAACTATCAGGATTAGGTTACCATGAACTGCGATAAGCTACAAGTGCTATCATACAATCATATAATAACAGAGAAATGCATAACACAGCACAACATCACACAACGCACAGGACAAAACTACCCATCACGCGTTAATATACAACTAGTATATTAACATGTATCGTCATCCAAATCAGAAATCTAAACGTTACCTTCTTATTGTAATTTCCTCACACGCACGCTCAACTTGTTCTTTACGTCTCAAAGGATAGAATCTCCAAATCCTATATCATGATATGATTCACATATTAGTCCATTTGTTTGTCGCGTTACGGTATTAAACATGTTTATTCATACTTCGTATAAAACCATTAGTGTTAATTGTGGAGTTGTTTTACTATCAAAACGATCATTCTCGATCCAAAAGGTTCTAAAATGACATCTCGACCTCTAAGTCGGATATCCGGATCTCTGGAACGGGTATCTCGATGTCTGAAATGAACGTTCCTGCCTTTGAAGTGAGCTTCTCGACCTTTGGAACGAGTATCCTAGATTCTATCCATCTTGACCATTCGTCGTATTTAAATCTATAACTTATTGTATACAACTCTAAAAATTATTCCGCAAAATTAAACAGAAACTAGACTTCATGATCTTTGCAGTGACGTAAAGTTTCCATCATAAAACCTTACTAATAATAACAGTTAATTAGTTCAAATTTATATTTCCTACTAATTCTGGCAGTTTGATTTTACTTCATTAATTAGACATAACTCTCTACATACAACTTTAAATAATTATTGGTAAATTATTCTGAAAACTAGACTTCAATACCTTTTCATTGATATAAGTTTTGTCTTTTAAAACTTCCTATATGATTTTATATAAAGCAACAAACTCATCTCTGTAACCAGCTTTTACAGATTAACATATCCGTACATTTTGATTTATTAAGATTCTCATCTCCGAATCATGATTTATTAAATTTTATTGAAACTAAACATATGAAGATTCAATATATATTAATATCATGATTTATTAAAGAGTGTATTATTTTCCATAAAATCTCTAACCAAGAAGATTACTTTCTCTTAATGGTGGTAAAAATGCCCCGAAACCTCAATAATTTTTTCAGATTTTCTAGCTTGAATTCAAACGTGCATAACTTCCTCGTTTCTTAACCAAATTGGGTGATTCTTGATTCATTGAAAACTTTAGGAAGTTCTGTACAACTTTGTTTAAAGACTCATTTGCTGAATCATGTTTTAACTAGAGTCAAAATGCGTTTTAATATCGAATATCAAAAGCTGTTTAGAAACTGGTATGGTTGGTTTGCTAATTTTTCATGTTTTACCAAATCAATTCAATGTCAAATAATCTAAAACTTCGTAAACATAACATTTATTTAGTTCGTGTCATGTTTGTTCAGTTTTAGGCTTGTTTGATACATAAAATCTTAGGTTTTTGGGTCTCACGAGCATAACTCGTCTTTTACCTCATAAATGCATTTTCAACCATCCGTGGTTTGTTTTTCTTCTTATTTTTCTTGTTTTTTGATCACATATGATCAGTTAAAGGTTATGAACAGAGAAGAAAAAACTCACCCTTTTGCTGAAATGGATTTGAGCTTGTTTTGCTTTCCTTTAACGTGATTAACTCGACTTCACTTTTTCTTATTTTGTGGCTCGTGTCCCCTCTCTCGGTCTATTCTGCTCTCTCTGATGATGATCCTCCCTGCGTCTTTACCTTCTCTACCACCTTGTTGTGTTGCTTGAGCCAAAAGAAAAACAAAGAGAAGAGAGAACAAAAGGAAGAAGAGAGAGTAGTGAAGAGGAGAGTGAAGGAATCTTGGTGTTGATGTTAGGTGGAGAAGTGGTGGGTTTGGTAGTGGAGTGGGTGTAGTGGGTTTGATGGTGGAGTGGGTGTAGTGGGTTTGGTGGAAGAGTTAGGCGTAGTGGGCTTGGTGGTGGAGTGGGTGTAGTGGGAGGAAAAGAATGGGAAAGAAGAGTTGGTGGAATAATACAAAAAACATCCCCATTTGGTTTAATCGTAAGATCAGTTAATCCCACATCTCTCACAGCCTTCGTTCAAATTTTATCATCACGTTCGAAAAATCATGTTATTAATTAATATATAATTTTTCAAATTTTTCCGCGACAAAAGATTATCCCAACTTCGTCACGAATTTTAAAGTTATGAGCGTAACGTTACGTGTTAAAACTTTGAAACGAGATTCGTTTCTTACTTTTAATTTATTACAAAAGAGAAAGCGTATACTTTCATTACGTTTATTAATTTTCAAACTATTATTTGATTATAATTTTTATATTTATTTGATCGTAATTTTGTGGGGATTTATAGCCATATTTTTGTCCTATTCCACTGTATAGCAAAATAAATACAGCTACGAAAATTCTCTTATATTCTCACGGGGAAAACGATATGAAGGGAAAAAAAAAAAAAAGTGGAATTATGAGATTGGATAAATTACACCATTATCATCGTATTATGGTAAGAGCAGCGAGAGTAATTCAAATATTTTTTTAGAAAAAAGAAAAAATATGGCATGGAGACGATATCTATGTTAAAATATGTCGGACGTCTCGACTAAATATTGGATTTAATATTTAATTAAATATATTTCAAGATCCTTAAATTTAATAAAAAAAAAGATTTGTGCTAGAACTTGAAAATTTGTGTTAATACTTAGATTTAAGAATTGATTCTGTTAATTGCTCCAAATTTGTGATTATTTTAATGAGATGAAAGATTATTTAGATGTTTGGTGAAAATTCAAATTTTGGGTTAAATTTTATGAATAAGTTGATCGGGTGATGTTGTTATCCATACCATTGATTTGTACAAGTTTGTTAAAGATGGTTTTCTTTCCTAAGTTTATGTCAAAAACATCACTAAGTTTATCATAAAAAAATTGCAAGTGTCTATATTACTTATTACTACTAAGAGAATAAGGTTGAGCAGCTTGAGCTACTTCCAAAATCATATGTTATTGTTTATATTTTGTCATTTTTTATTCTATCATCTCATTTTTGAGATCATCATTTTGTTTATTCTTAATACTACACAACAGTCTTATTATTGTGTAACGTCTCGATTTTCCATTACTTATTAATGATACATATAACGTCATTGTCGCTGGACCCAACGCCCCAACTAGGCAAAAACTATACATCCTGACTTAGTTATAAGAATTAAGCTAAGTTTATCTATATATCATTAGTTAAAAAACTTTTGATGCACTCAATCATTGCTCAGAATATCATCTTCACTGCGAAATTTACATATAGCATCATCGTACTTCTCTTTAAGTCTTGCTCCTGTAATAAAAAAAAAAGAAAAAAGACACAAAAAAATAATAACCGTGAGCTATAGGAGGTCAATAACGTATTGGTCCCCTTACCAGGGTTACACGAGAGAAGAAGATAAGAAAAAAATAGAAATGACCGCTTAGGTCTTTTGTTCCACCACTCTAGAACTTATCATATCAACCCGACATTCACAATTATCATTTTAAAAATACAGTAAAGACAAACGATAGATACCCTTAGTGTTATAATTGTCCCATTGACGAGACTTATTCAATTTCAACTTATCAAATTTTATTCAGCTTTAGTAAAAAGGACGTCCGCGAAAGGGGATCAGTCAAACCGGAACCTAGGATTTTCTGCAGTGAGTTTTTCTCATACCAAAACGCTCTTTGTGTTTTATACGATGGAGTTATTTTATCAATTATGGATTTACACTTCTTTCACTCACTCATCCTCTTTATACCAACAATCAAGACATAACACAAACACACACATCAGCTTATCAAGGCACACAACAGTTACAGTCAGTATTTTACGTCAGCCACATCTAGTGACTGTGTCCATAAATTCCAATGCATATTATTATACTCACGGTATAATAATACGCATCGTCACACACAATTAATCTACACGTTACCTTCTTATTGTAACTTCCTCACACACACACTCATCTTGTCCTTTATATTTCAAAGAGCGGCGTCTCCAGGTCCTATAACATGATAGGATTCATATATTAATACATTCTCTTATGAATGTTTGTTCGTACTTCGCGAAAAATCATCATATTAATATTATGAAGTGATTGTGAGATTTATAAAAGCCTTTGATACTTATTTTGATTATTCATGATGATTATTTTATATATTGAATATCATTAGAGGTATTTATGAATATTTAGAATTATTTTGGGGTCAAAACGATTATTCTTGATTCAGAAGGTTCTAAGACGGCATCTCAATCTTTGGGACGGACATTCCAATCTCTGAAACGAGTATCCCAACTTTTGAAACGGACGTCCCGACCTCTGGAACGAGCGTTTGGCCTTTGAACTGAGCTTCCCGGCCTCCAGAACGAATGTCCTACATTTTATCCAACTTGACATTTTGACGTATTTAAATCTATAATTTTTTGTATACAACTTCAAAAATTATTCCATAAAATTTAACATAAATTAGACTTCATAATCTTTCACGTGGATTAAAGTTTCCATCATAAACCTTACCAACAAAAACAGTTAATTAGTTTTAGTTTATATTTTTTGTTAGTTCGAACAGTTTGACCTTATTTCACTAATTTGTTCATAACTCTCTATATACAACTCCAAATAATTATTTATAAACTATTCTAGAAATTAGACTTCTATACCTTTTCAGTGATATAAGGCATGTCTCACAGATCTTACTATATAATTTCATATAAATCATAAAGTTATCTCTATAATCAGTTTTTTACAGATTGACATATCCGCATGTTTTGATTTATAACTTAAGATTCTCAACTCTAATTCATTATTTATTAATTTTGATAGAAATTAGACATGTGAGGATTCAACATATATTAATGTCAGGATCTATCAAAGCGTGTATAATATTCCATAAAATTTCTAATCAAGATGATTACCTTCTCTTAACAACGGTGAAGGTTCTACGTCTTACTCGCCTTATCGACTACCTTCTCCTCTTCTCCTTAAATTTCTCCCTAAAGCGTGCACTCTTTTCCTATTATATAGTCAAACAAGTCTTTTAACCCCGTAAAATAAATTATAAGGTACGATAATTTACTATTGTAACGCCCCGATTTTCAAAATCTTTTCTGAAAACCCTCGTGGCATTACTGCCGTTAGGGTCTCACAAATCTTACCCAGACAATTCAACTTAACTTAGCATAGAATGAAATTAAATAATTATACACTTTAGTTATTAGGAATGTAAGTCCACAAGTGCACTTATTTGTTACATATTTGATAGCAGAGACTGAGAAATAAGTCCTAAATATCAATATTACACTATAAATTAGATCTTAATCAATATTTCTCCTCATTGCTTGCACCTGAAAAGTAAGAAAAAAAATAGAGAAACAAGAGAAAAGCAACGCCGTGAGCTATACGAGCTCAGTAACGTGCCGATCCCCTCTTCAGGGGAAGCATAAAAAGGAAAGAAAGAGAGAACAATCTATCCTGAAACCACAACAAAATCTGTCATACAATTAACATACATGACAGATCACAGATACCCTCTTGTTAACACTGTGA
>JAOVYX010007174.1:0-36057 GCA_035668315.1 Drosera spatulata | reverse complement strand
TTTTTCGGATGAGGAATGTGGACATTGTGATCACTATGATGCCATAGTGAATAGCATGGCGGACATGTCTACCAACAGGGCTTTTCATTTTTGGCAAAACCGGTGACGTTTTTCTTAAAAACGTCAACGTTTTTCAGAAAACGTCAACGGTTTTCAGAAAACGTCAACGGTTTTCAGAAAACGTCAACGGTTTTCAGAAAACGTCAACGGTTTTCAGAAAACGTCAACGTTTTTCAGAAAACGTCAACGGTTTTAATAAAAGCGTCATCGGTTTTGTAAAAACTCTGAGTATATTAACACTGGGTAAAAAAAAATCAAATTAACATATGGAAAACGTCAACGTTTTCTGAAAAACGTCAACGATTTTTGCTATATCTTTCAATTATTTTTTTTCCTTTTTTCGGGCCGGGCTAAAGCCCGTCCACCAGCCCGTCCGTCCGCCGGGCCAGATCAAGTCCGGATCATGGCCGGATCGAACCGGGCCGGACAATAAGTGTCCTAAACCAATGTCCGATCCGGCCCGTGTCCATGGGCCGGGCTTCGAAAAGCCCGTCCGAAAGCTACTGGGCCGGGCCGAGTCCGGACAAATGTCGGACAGACCGGGCCGGACGGATGGACCGGGCAGGAAATTGACAACACTACTAATCATCCCCTTTCACTATTCTCTTCATCCGTATAGGGGAATGAGGTGTTGGGAATGTGAGTAGTAATTACCTGTCAATTTTGAAGGAAAATGCTGTTCGAAAATGACACACACAAGCTACTCAGTGAATGTGGTGAATTCCTTTTCAAAAAAAAAAAATGAATGTGGTGAATTATCGAATGTCATGGTCCCTACCCCAACCTCAATGATGCTCATTCACTCGCCTATTCTATTTTAGTCCGGTTGTCACTCCCCATAATATATGTACCTATCCTTCTTCTTTTTCTTTTTTTTCTTTCCTTTTTCCCCTAAATTGTATAGTCTTTGTCCGCACAATAGGACCCATTTTAAAAAATGTCCACTATTGTTTACTCCCATCATCAAAAACGAATTGTCAGCCGTTAAATAAGAAATATATTCATTATATAAATCTTTATTATTTTATCCTTATATGTATCAAGAGGAAAGTATGAACGGACCAAGAGAGAAAAATTATGTTAAAGATAATGATGTGATATAAAATAGAGATATTTTGGATTTTTAAAATTTTTAGGATTATATTTTATGAAAACGTTGTAATTTATTTGAGACATCCGTTTTTAGTAATATATCATAATTAATATAAGAAGGAGGGAGTATTTAAACCAAAAGGTATTTTGTAGAAGTAGCTAGTTACGAAAGTTGATTAAATGAGTATTCGAGTCCGATAAGAATCATAAAAAAATGAAAAATTATTTTATCCATTTCATTAAAATTGTAACTTTTGTATATGTAAGCCAAAAAAAATTTTATGTTACGAATTATCTATAGAATGACAAACATCGTTTTACGTAAAAATTACGTGAAATATTAATAATAATTTAAATTGTATTTTTCAACTCTAAATCATTGACGTAATTTTATCATATAATTAAAACAAATGATAAAATGGAAAATTTTCAAAAAGTACAAAAAATCCAAAATATTTTTCAACACATAAAATAAGGAAAAATAATTTCCATTACATACAATTTTAAGTTTTAACAATTATTCGTCTCCTCCTCCTGTCTACCACTCACCCCTCCACCACCATCACCTTCCCCTCTACCACCTCCGCCCATTTCCTCACCATCACCACTATCTCAATTTACTCTCCGTCACCCCCACCATCACAACCTCCATTCGAAGAGCCTCTTCACCACCACCATCTCCTTCGCCTCCTCCTCCAAGTCCTTATCACCATTATTTCCCTCTGTCACCACCCTCACCTTCATCACCTCCACCAACGTCTCCGTCGCCTCAACCCCCTCCAGTGTCGATTCATTCTCCACCTCCACCGCCTTCTATTCCTGTCCTTTCTTGGCCTCTAGTGTCAGTTTATTCTCCCCCTCCGCCACCAGCTTTACCACCATGTGAGGAGCCTCCTCCGCCGCCACCATCAACGCCACTTTGTGAAATAGGATATATGTGAGTGCAGCCTGTTCAAACAGGGTTTCTTTTGAAACTGGGTCCCTGTTCAAATACAAATAGGACGCCTGTTCATTTTTGAAATAGGGCGTCTGTTCAAATCAAAAAGGACGCCTGTTCATTTTTTAAATAGAGCGTCTGTTCAAATACAAACATGGCGCCTCTTCATTTTTAACAGGGCATCTGTTCATTTTTGAAATAGGACGTCTGTTTAAATACAAACAGGACACCTGTTCATTTTTGAAACAGAGCGCCCGTTCATTTTTGAAATAGGACCTGTTCAAATACAAACAGTACGCCTACTCAAATTGAACAGGGTGCCGAGAATAAATACAACTTATCACGTTTACTTAAACACGTTTTCGAATCATCAAAACCGAATCATACCAACAAGAATCAAACTCAAACCACTAACCATCATAAGGTCAAACAGATCATCCCTATAATCATCTATGAACCCGTAACTCCATATCTTCACCCTAACCTCCCCACCATCCCTTCCCTTCATCTTGACACTCTTCTCGCAGTACACAATCACCTTCTTCAGCGTCGACGCGTTCATGTTATGCGATGATATCACGCCATCTTGGACCACGCGGCCGCCTTCTTCTTTTATTTCCTTGATCAAGGGCTCGATCGTGAGGGATTCTTTGGCCACTGTGATGTCGACTTCGAAGAGTTTCTTGTCAGAGCTCCTCAGCATCACCGTCATCGTCGTCTTTGCCTTCTTGGCTAGAGGAATCACTGACGGTGACAAATTGGGTGAGGATGAGGTGGGTGATGATGTTGTGGTGGTGGGTTTCAGGCGGGGCTTGGTTGGGAACAGGAAAGTCATGCTACGGCGATGGCGGTTAGAGGGAACGGAGGTGATGAAGTCGAAGTCACGAGGCGGGTTGTATTATGGTGTATGAAATAGGAAATATTTTATCGGGTTGTATCAAATGGTAATTATTTTATAAAACATATATCCTAGGGAATTTACTATAATTAAATTTCTCAAAATACATATTAAAAAATATACTCCCTTTGACCCGCAAAAATTACAGCACTTTGACGTATATTGAAAAATTATGTGTAAGTTTAATCTATATTAAATAATATTAAAAATATGATTTATCGTAGCATTTGTGGAGGAGTTAGTTGATGTATTGTAACTGATTTGATGTTATCTTTACCAAATTATTATTTTTATGGGACAGTCAAATAAGACAAATAATTTTTATGGGACAAAAAGAATAACTACATTTATGTTATAATTTAAAGGGATGAAGAAAATATGTTTCTCTATGCTTCGACCGTGAAATACTTCCTCAGTCCCATAATAAACGCAACGGTTGACTTTTCATGGGAACTTATATGTGTGTTGATTTTTTGTACAAAGACTAAATTACCCTTTTGATTGTGTGAGAGTAAGGAGAGAGAAAAAGAATTGGAAAAGAAGTGATACTAGAGTTAATTGATGCGATATAAAGTAAAAAATAGGATGTTTTGGTATTTTTGAAGAAAAAATTTTCAAATGAAATAATGTTGTAATTATTACTCCCTCCATCCCATAATAAACATAACACAGGTATATGTCAGTAATAAAATTATTCATGCTACGAATCGTCCGTGGGACGATCAAACATTGTTTTATGCAAACTTATCGTGAAACACTAATGATAGTTTAAGTTATGTACTTCAATCCTGAACCAGAGATGTAATTTTCTCACGTCATTACGACGAATAACGAAATTCATCAAAATATATATTAAATAATATAGTGAAGATGTAACGTTGTATTTTTTATGGGACAGAGGAATTATGAAACATCAAAAAACAAGTATTAATACTCCCTCTGTCCCAGATAAATTACAACACATTGTTAAAAATAGACATCTGACATAAATTATAACACTTTCATTTTAGGCAACTTTAAAATGATAAAAATATAAACTATCCTTATTTTATATCATATCATCTTTTCTTTTATTATTTTTTCTCTTTCCATCCACTCACAATTTATTTCACTCATACACAAAGATATAAACATAAAACATCATAAAAATTAATATATTTTTTTAATAATCATGATAGATCAATATATAATAATTCATTTGAAACGAAGGGGTATTAATTATGACCGGAAAAAATACGTCAGATGTGCACCACTGAATCCTATTTTGACCGAGGGGTACAAAAATGCTCAAAAAGTTTTTTTCTTAAGAAGATAAAAGAAAAGAAAAGGACAACATGTCTTGCCATAATTTTCATACGAATAGATGCCGAAGAAAAATCAAAATGAAAATCACCATTATCAACAACTTATCACGACAAAAACAATTGCCAAATATCTCTTGAACACGATATGATACCATTGTAATAACCGATAAATTTGGTATGAGAAACGAGAAGATAAATTCGTATGCAAATGAGTCTTTGAGCTCTTTTTTTTCTTGCCTTTATCCAATTAAAATTGGCGTCCTTCACACGCATTTTAAATTTATTATCACAAAAAAAACCTCTATTCATCCTAAAAAAATTATAATTTTTTATGAATATATATGACGATAGAAATTTTGATCGATATTATGAGATGATCAAATATTGTTTTTTAAGATTATGTCATAAAATATTAATGATAATAAACGTCATATATTATAATCGTAGGTCATTAGAAAATTTAAATTTTGTCGTTTAGACGAATAATGAAGTCCCTCAAATTATGTGTTAAATATTATAAGAAGAAAGAAAGGTTGTATTCCCTTCGTCCCATAATAATTGTGACATATACATATTTTGTATTATTTTATACACATGAATACAAGTCTCATTTTCTTATACAAGTCTCGTTTTCTTATCAATTCACGTTTGATCATCCCGTAACATGTATTAGGTTGAAATACGTTACTTATACAACCATTGATGATTCACGATAAATTTATAAAAAAATGTTTGATCGTCGTTACATGCATATCAAACTTTATATCGACATACGTATCAAGTCAAAATATTATAATAATTTTGGAATGAAGGGAGTAATAATTTTGCGACGAAGATGGTACAAAAATACTCCTTCCGTTCCAATTTATCTATCCCTTAGATCAAAACATACATATTAAAAATACTTAATGATACAAGGAAATTTCATTCTTATTTTTATTAATGATAAGTTGTTTAAGAATTTTTTTGAATAAATTAAAATATATAAATAATAAATATATAAATAAAATTAATAAAATATTTATTTTTTTATTTGAATTATTTCAAACGATATATATTTTGAAATCAAAACTAATTTTCCACAAATTGAAATTGTGGGAGTAGAGATAGCGAGGGAGCTGTACCGTGCGCATGATGCGTGACCACACTTCCATCTCATGTTTGCCGCCCTCTTTTTCCCTGTACGCGCTCGTCAGCGATTGCTAGCAGTCGCGGTGTTGGGCCCTGTTACGACAACGCTTTATTTATTTACTCCCTCTATCATAATTTGTTTGTAATAGTTTTATACGTGGTGAATTTTACAAAATTTGATAAAAAAAATAATATTCATAATGATAATGAGATAAAAAAAGTGTTTAGAAGAGAGAACTAGAGAGGAGGAGAAAGAAGGTGGTGTGATGGTTTGATTATGTTAAAATAAATTGCTTATCAAATAAGAAAAGATTAAAAATATTGTAAATAAATTGAGACTGACCCAAAAAAAAGTGTTACAAATAAATTGAAACGGAGGGAGTACTTGTAATTTGGACTGTCTCAAAATAAATGTTATTGTCGCGTGTCGTTATACGCGCAAATTACTAGAGGCTCAATCTCCCTTGTCCTCTCTACCAAAGGATCCTCATCATCAAATAGAGCATCTAAGTCTATCAACCCAATCTTATCCTTATTCATCGTCCTATTACCATGTCTAACCCTCAGCCTCATAGGATACAAATACTAATTTTCTCAATTTATCCATTTCGAGTCTATTTCTTGATTTTGTATGAATGAGAGAGAACATGCTCCAATTTCTCTCACATTGTGAGAAGAAACAGTTTGGCTGAGGATTCTAACGGCGACAGGCACAAGATGTGGTGCTTCATCTCGTCCAAATAAGGACCACCACTGCACTGCATCCAAAACATGATAGAAACATAATAGATATCAATGACTTTATCATTTGGTCTCATCATCTCAATTTTCAAATAATTTTAAAAAAGTTGACTATATACGTACCCAGACTAGTATGCTTTATAGCATGCATTACTTTTTGTTTTCCGAAATCTCCTACACGATCCTGATATCGTCTCGTCTAAGATAGTAACAAACAGTAATACAATTTATAGTCTTATTAATAAGTTAATAACACATTTGTTTAAGGCTTTAAGCAATTTTTAATTTGGAGAAGTAGTGTTAGTTCCACCTCTTTCTCAGCATGGATCTGGTCCGTCAAGTTTGGCAACATCCTTTCCAACACCTTTCGTCGTCCACTTCTCACCTCGCCATTATTTGTTACATTTTATGCATATTGTATGCGAGGATTTAGAAAATACCCTGCATGATCAAATTGTAATTATTATACTTCTGAGACATAAACTGAAATTCAATTGAAAGTTGAAACTCTAGAAAGATTGAAAACTTGAAACTTGAAAATAGTAATGCACCATCTCACCAGCTGCATGTAATTCATGATGAAATTTCTTGTCCCACCTTTTATCAATTATTTTGTGCCATTTCTTGTATCCCTTTCCCTAATTTTTTTTAACAGCAATCTTAGCTCTATCCATTGCATCACAGATATAGCTCATTTGTGCATTATCATCGGAATCCACCATCCGAAGTACCTTTACCAAAGGCTCAAAAAGGGTTTCATATGGGAATAATTTGTCCCAGAATGATTCACTCAATAATAGCTTCATGACAATAGTGGCATGCTTCTTATCCTTCGATGTTAACCTAGCAATAGCTTGCATCCAAGCCTCAGATGTCACCATCCTTCTCAATGCATCCTTCTGCTCAAGAGCGGACTGCATAGAAATAAAATGGGTAGCAAACCTAGTTATCGTAGGCCTCAGAAGCTGCTTACCGTCCGTCTCGTTTCTCATAATGCTCAAGATAGATCCATGGTTGTAGATGAATCTAGTGAAATATTGGGTATCAGTTATGGTATTATGAATCTCCTTTTCCTTTGCAATATCCTCCAGCATCAAATCTAAACTATGTGTCGCACAAGGATTCCAAAAGATCTTTTCTTTCCTTTGCATCAGCATTTTTCCAACTGCCTTGAAGTTTGTTCCGTTGTCAGTAATTACCTGTACAGTGTACACATAACATTTTGAGTGCAACCATTAACATTTTATAACTTGCGAGCTAAAAAATAGAAAAAATATTTTACTTGAACAACTCTCTCCGCCCCGATATTATCAATTACACTCTTCATTTGAACGTAGATATAACTAGCAGTCTGTGTGACATCACTAGCATCCACTGATCTAATAAATACAGTGCCAACAGTGCTATATACCAGTAAGTTGATGATATGTCTCCTATTTTGGGTAGTCCACCCATCACACATCAAAATATAACCATATTCATCCCAATATCTGTTGAACGTGTCAATGTAAATTGTATTGTCATCTACCTCATCGTCCAACAATCTCCCTCCAATGTCCCTCGCAGTTGGGGGAGTGATGCCTGTATCACAATCTGTTATGGTATCCACCATATTCTGATAGTACGGACTATTGGCTGCATTAAATGGGATATGACTATAGAAGAAGAATTTTGCAATTGCCTTTGCTACCCTCCTCTTCGCATCTTTAACGCCCTTCGTTATTTTATCGATCTTTGTTTGCTTCATTCCTTACTTCCTAAACATATCAGGATCAAGACAAGGAGTAGTCTTAGAAAGATCGAATGCACCACCACGTCCCCTAGTTGTAGTACTCGCAGTAGAAATGATACCCCTGACACTAGCTGAGCGGGTAGGCTTGGGATCTCTAATTCCTGTGGAAGAACCTCCGATCCCGAACCTTATTTGTATAAACTGTTCTCTACTTGCCCTCATTGCTCTTCTCATCAACTCTCTATCGTGGGGATCCTCTTCTTTCTCTGACTCATCATCAGGGTCGGAGATATAAACACCATGGGGTATACTTGCGAGTTCATCATCTCTTTCTTTCTGTTTAACCTCAGCTTTCTCTTTTACTTTTCTCTTTTGAGTTAACAATGCCATCATATCTCGTCTGATTTCAAGAGGTGGATCACAAGGTGTAACTTCCCCACGATTCCCAGCTAAATGTTGCTTCAATCGAGGTATACCACCAGACATCTCCTTGCCACAGTAATTGCATTTCGTTCTTGTTCTAATATTATTAACCATTGTACAATGAGCCCAACCTGGATCTAACATATTACCTGCTGCTATACCACTTAGTCGGAGATATTTCATGAATTAATAATAATCACATCGTGAGCAAAGCAACTCTGATCCTCATCAATGAACTCTGAGGCTCTGAGCTCATCATATACACTCGCCATCAACTATCACACCGCAACAGAAGATTACAATAGAGAACTGAAAAAGGTGCAATCAGTACAAGCAAATCCTGACACGTTTGAAGAACACCATCTTAATCTTTCCAGTTGATTCCGAAAAGAGTACTAATAATATCAGAGAAAGCTAACTAGCAACGCAAACCACATACTTGCCAGAACACTTTCATGTGCTCATCAATTAAAAAGTTTAATTACATTAAAAAATATAATTTATTTTTGGATTTTTAAAAAAAAATTAAAAAAAATCTAATCAAACTTATCTGGATGTAAAGAACGGTGAGAAATACAAAATTTGATCTTTTTGATGCAAAATTCGAGCTTCAGTGGACTAGATCTAAAAAGTTATCTTCTCCTCGCGTGCTCTCTCTTTCTCTGCTCTCTCTTTCTCTATCTGCTATTTTTGTTTTTTCACAATGAAAGACAAGCGTGCAGGAAGAACCATAAATGGGATTTTTACACTGTTTTGCATTGTTTTGCCTTTCGATCCGGTGAACCGGTGAATCGGCCGGTTCACCGGTTCTTGGACGGTTCAAGCCTATTTTGGATGGCTCGGGGTGTTTCGGACCCGATTTTGGTCAGAAACGTTCCGATTCACAGGTTCAACCTATTAACCGGACGATTTTACATACCATGATTTGTACAATATTCTCTAAGGTTTTTCTAATGGGTTTAAACAGTTCCTACACATAGTGGTTTTTCTTCTGAATATAGCTTGATCTCTTACAAATATACAACATGGAAATTGGTCTGAACTTTTTATCCCTCCACATCATGTTGAGGCGTTGATTTTCTTCCTCTACAATTGGCGATCTAATTTCCTAGCTTCCCAATTTCAAGATTGCTTGTTATTAGTTTTTTTTTTTTTTTCCTTCATGAAAGGTTGGAATCAGGATTCTTCTTTAGCATGAGATACTTTGAGGATTTGGTTACGGGCGGAGAGTGGGACAAGGTAGAGAAGTATCTCTCTGGTTTTACGAAGGTTGATGACAACAGATACTCGATGAAAATGTTCTTTGATATCAGGAAGCAAAAGTACCTCGAAGCCTTGGACAGGTAGTGGGCAGCACCTGCTAGATGTCTGTTTTTTTATTTGATGCATGCCCTCATTTTCCTTTTTCTTTTTCTTACCCTAAAAAGATTACATGGTTGTCTTTCAAAGGAGTGTTTCTCTCTCCTCAAATATGATTTAAAATAAATTAGTTTTAGTCTTAATTTCCGTTCAACATTTAGGGGTTTGCTCTTGCTTCTATCAATGTAGGAGGGACCGTGCCAAAGCAGTTGATATTCTTGTGAAGGACATGAAAATATTCTCAGCTTTTAATGAGGAGCTCTTCAAGGAAATAACTCAGCTGTTGACCCTGGAGAACTTCAGGTTCTTTGAGAAAGCTGCTTGGATATGGTTGTTACCATTACATGTTGATCTTAAAACTCATAGCCATTGATGAAATATGCAGGGAGAATGAACAGCTGTCTAAATATGGAGATACCAAGTCCGCAAGGGGTATAATCCTTGCTGAACTGAAAAGGTTGATAGAGGCCAATCCATTATTTCGTGATAAGCTTCAATTTCCAACCTTGAAGAACTCACGGCTAAGGACACTGATCAATCAAAGGTATGGAAGTCTTTCACTAAGCTGAGGCATAGTTTTTAATTCTAGGGTTGAAACTCTGAGGCATTCTCTTTCCTCAATCCTGATATTCTGCACGCTCTTTTGCAGCTTGAATTGGCAGCATCAGCTGTGTAAAAATCCAAGGTGTAATCCTGACATAAAAACGCTTTTCGTGGATCATACATGGGGGCCTCCAAATGGTGCACGGGCGCCCTCGCCAATGACTAATGCATTCATGAATGCTGCTGTACCCAAGCCAAGAGGCCTTCCTCCTCTAGCTCATGGTGTAAGTATAACTAGAGTGCTTGATCTTGCGTATATTTCAGTTGCTTTGCTGCTTAGTATTGGAGGATGATTTGTTCCCTTGTTTTGAACAAATAAAGCCGTTCCAGCGAGGTCCAGCTCCTCTGCCTGCACCTCTAGCCGGATGGATGGCAAACCCATCTCCAGTTGCTCACCCTGCAGCTTCAGCAGGACCGATGGGTTTGGTTGCTCCTAATAATGCAGGTATTTTGTTAAGTGTCATAGAATATTCTCTCTCCTTTTACCTGGATTTCATGCATAGGTTTCGAAGTCTATCATTGTGGAATCACATATCATTCTCAAGTTCACTACTTCTGTTTGGAATCATGAATATCACCTTGTAGCATCCTTTTAAATCCTGGGGGTGATGCCACATATTCATGTATTTCGTTTCACGTGATTATTTTCATGACAATATTCCACCACCAACTCATTTGTTTCTACCTACATCATGAATCAAATCTTATCTCAGACGCTCTCATCAACCGTCCGAGAACTCCTCCTAACAACAGTGCAGCTATGGATTATCAAACAGCAGATTCTGATCACTCGTTGAAGAGTACCAGACCTTTCGGTGTATCAGATGAAGAATGTATTCTTCTCTTATGATTTGCGAGCCTGGAACCTTTTGATGAAGTATATATCTCAAGTTGATTTCTTTGTCCCTTGAATAGGACTCAGACTGGTTCTTTGCTTTACATTTCTGGCTGATTTCTATCATTGGTATGTAGCGTCCCATGTTGATGAAGTATATATCACAAAGTGTCTCTGACTGTATTTAATGAATATGATATCAGCTCAGTACATTGCCCGTCAATATCCTGCCTGTTCCATACAACAGTCAAAGCCATGGCCAAAGTTCATACACTTCCGATGACTTGCCCAGGAATGTCATAATGAATTTAAGTCAGGGTTCTGCTGTTAAGAGTCTGGATTTCCATCCTCTGCAGCAAGTGCTGCTTCTGGGTAAGTTCTTTATTTAGTGGTTATGAAATGGCCTTAGGTCGGCTCCAATTAAATTAGACCCAAATCTGACCCTATGCCCAGCAACGAGAGCCTTTTTCTTTTTCTACAATCCCCAGATCTTACAATCTCCATCCTTGGATCTAGCTAGCCACACTTCAGGATTAGTCTTGTTACCTAATTGTTCCTTGCACCTATAATTTGTTGGACCTATAGAATTGTTGAATTTTATATGTTTTCTTTATCAACATATCTCATGTTTTTCCAGTGGGAACAAACATGGGTGAAGTCATGGTATGGGAATTAGTTACACGTGAGAGGGTCGCTTTTAAGAATTTCAAGATCTGGGATCTTGCTGCATGTTCAATGCCGCTTCAGGTTAGTCCTCATGTTTTCGATTTCTCAGAACAGCCAAGATGATGGTTTTAGCATCCATCGTCAAGCTGACTTTGTCCTTGATTATTTTCCGGCAGGCATCTTTGGCGAGTGATTATACTGCATCCATCAATCGTGTCATGTGGAGCCCTGATGGCACCTTATTTGGTGAGGAATTGTATTCTTGTCCTATCGTTTGCACAGTTATAGATTTTGATCAGGGTACTACAGCAAGCTTGGACGATTTTTTGTTGAATTTATCGCTAGCTGACTTGTTCTTTCCATTATAATTTAGGTGTGGCATACTCAAAGCACATAGTGCACATATATTCCTATAGTGCCAATGACCTGAAAAACCACCTTGAGGTTTGCCCCTGTAATGTCTCTCTTTGTATGCATTGTTTTGGTTGATGATTATTCATACTGCTATTTGTTCCTTGGTACAGATAGAGGCTCATGTTGGTAGTGTCAATGATCTGGCGTTCTCTTTCCCTAGCAAACTCTGTATAGTTACTTGTGGGGAAGATAGACTTATCAAGGTATTGTTAGTGAAATGTTTCTGCATGTTGTGTCATTTGTGTGTGTGGATCCAAGTTACATAGTACATCTTTGTTTACTCCGATACATCTTTTGGTAGCTTGAATTATAAGGATGAAACTCAAAGATTGATTTGTAGAGTGATAAAGTTGCAACTTATAGCTTAATTCTCAATGGGTGCATTTAGTCATTTTTAAAACATGAAATCTGTTACACGCATATTCTAACATAGAGTTTCTTGCAGGACTTGCATATCCTCCTCTTTACTTTTACAATGGAGGTGTTAATGAGTTCCTTGATACAATAAAGCAGCATGTCTTCCTGGTAAGGTCAGCGGTGGGACACTAACGTCGACCTAGAAATATCATTGGTGGTTTTTTTTCATATGTTCACTCTAGAGGTCAAAACAATCTTTTAGTGTGTATATTATCGATACTGAGGTTTAGAACTGATTCTCCTGTTCGGTTTATTTTGATCTTTCATTCATCCGCTTTGTAAATGGTGGTGTATTTGTTTGCTACTTCAGTACTTGTGAAGTCTTAGATTTTCATCGATTGCTTATCCTCTTTTGCTATCCTTCCAGATCAGGAGATGATGCAAATGTTCTCATTGTGCATGGGTTTCAAGATCCTCTGCAGGTGCCTCTTTCTTTTCTCTTTCATGACCAACCTTCATAGGGATATTTATATATATACTGTATAATTGTATATATGTGAATGCATGGAATGATTGTCTTCTGTTTAAGAAAATTCCTCCTGATGTTTAAGCAAAAAATAATCCCTTTTCTAAGAAGGGCATGATGTCGTTCTATGTTCTCTGAAAAGGACACCAACTTTCTCCTATTCCACATAAGCCTCTCGCGGCATCAGACATATAGCCTTTAATTGTTGCTCTCATGACCAAATAGCTGCCGGGTCTGGGAGGGTTAATCTAATGGCGGGCTCCTTTTCAACCAAAAAATTGAGTGTGGATTCATTATCTTGCAGTTTGTGGTCTTCGATCTGTCTGATGGTGTTTGCCCCTGTATTAATATGTGATTGTTCTGTCATGCCACTGATGATTGCATTGGAAGTTAAAGAAGTCAGTCCTGATTGGGGGGAAACCATGCCAGTCACCATTGGACCAGGAAGAGGTAACGACACCTGACTGTTGCATTTCAGTTATGCTGTTTCCTGTCCTATGATCGAGTTACTCGTCTATCCAATTCTGTAGCTAGGAGTTTCCCTACGAGGGATGAGGGTAGCTCAATCTTGGCATTGACATTAGCTTTCTAGTATCTCCTGCGGTCTCTCCAGGTTTGAGAATAAGTCTAGTGTAAATTGGATTTTAGAAAACTATTAGTCCCATTCTTGTGAGGATTTCTCATGCTTAGAATTGATATCAGGATTTCTCCAGGTAGCTAATTGATCTTTGACTGGAGTCCTTATGAGTGCTTGTTAAACTTCAATTTCTCTTGCCATGATATCACAGAGGATTTCATAAAAGATAGTAAAGACTGACTTCATCATATTCATGTATCTGATGAGGCCTGTCCTGTGTAATGAGTTAAATACTTGGTTTGTAGTAGTAAAAGTAGTAGTAGTACTTACATTTACTGTACATTTTTTCTAGTTGCATTTCCAGCTTGGGTACCTGTGAAGCCTTTGCTTCCATCAACATGCAACATTTTTGTAATGGAAATGCGGCAATGATAATGCCATGCCATTCAGGCATTTATTCAAATAACTGAGCTGCTTGTTTTCATTGTTCTGCAGTCTTAAATATGACATGATTTAAGCTGCTTGCTTTCCTTTGTCGTGGAACAAAGTGCGTACAAAGTAATCTAGATGTCTCATATCTTATGGTTACTCTGAAAAAATCTTTCACTTTTCTTCTGCAGAGCATTTCTCCTTATCAGGCAAAGAGGTTCATGAAATTTAGAGAGAGAAAACTCTCAATTGAGATCGATGTGGTAAGTTGGCTCGTTCCTTGGATAAATTTCTTTGCTTGTATAACTATCGTACTGATTGCAACTTTTCATGGACCCTTTTTTAGGTAGCAATTGATAGATCTGTATGTTTCTATGATGGGAATGGCAATCCCAATGTCACATCTCTACACGATATACTTTTGACCTATTCATTCTACAATTTCGACCTTGGCTATGGTCAGGTATTTTCTTCTAATGACAGCTCTTTTTGACGTGTTTGGGTCAAATAACTTGATGCATGATACAATTATTTCTCTTTTGTCAATTTCCTCGTATGGGCATATCTCCTATGTTAAGAGATACTATTTGGATATTTGCAATAGCTTGTGCCTGTTTTCACTATTGGGGAAGGTTCGTGTAAGATTTATGCAGAAATCTCTGCGGTTGCATGTGTATAGGAAAGCAATAGATGGAATGATGGCAAATTCCGCATTAACCATTCACGGCTACATAACTCGATTAATTTTTCTATGATGGTCATGCAATTAGCTTGTCACGAGCATTTTGGTTAACAGAATCCCGATCACATGTTTGAATGTCCACCAAGTCACACAATCAAGTTTCTCGCAATGTTCCAGAAATTGCTTCTGGTATCCAAGTCAATATGACCAAAATGCACTTCACCGGTTGTGGTTTCAGAATTTGTGCGGTTTAGAATCTCATTTGTCTGTCTCAAGCTGTTGAATTCACTAGACTTTGAAAGTGGAATTAGTTAGTGCACTGGAGCAGGAAATAGAGGATATGTCATTTCATCTTAAGCTTGATATGTGATGTGAAGCCATATCTGTTTAGGGTTGTCTTCCACTGCCATACGCTGGCTTCCTACTTAATGGTCTCAGTGATGCCAAATGCATTTTTCTTTAGTAGTATCTCATGCCAAGTGCTGACAGTTACTTGCTTACTCCTAGGGAATGAGTGACCTTCTGTCGCTGATATTATTTGTTATGAGAGATGAGTCTGAAGCCTTTTGGTGCTTCTCTGCTCTTGTGGAACGGATCCGCACAAATTTTGATCGTAGTCACAGTTGGATGCATTCTGAACTTTTAGCACTGTCAGAGGTATGCCTCACTTGTCCTTTTATATCACAGGTCTTTCCTTGTGGTTTTTTATGGTTTCACAGTCTTTTCAAGGCCTCCTCATTTTTGGGGAATGTAGATTATCGCCGCATGTTTTTTGGTTCGTTGCGAGACTTCTGGTCATTCTTTATGATCATTCACTCACCGGACACTCTATTTAAAGATTTAGTTAGGTTGTTGATGATGAATGTGCTTTCTCTGTTGGCAGCTGATGGAGATACTGGACATCGAACTGCACAACTATTTCAAGCACATAGACTGCTCGAATTATTTATTCTGCTTTCGGTGGATTCTTGGACAATTTAAGAGGCAAGTAAAACTGCTGGATGACTATCTTCATGATTTTTCAAGTTTGATCTCCTCGCCTGGTCGCCTTCAAAACCCTCCTTATGACTTCAAGTCCATGTTCATGTTCTTGACTCACATCGCTTCTATTCTTTCACTGCTTTGTGCTCCTGCATTAGGATGTCTGTCACTTCCAAATTTTTGTATGCATCTCATCTGATGCTTTTTTTCAGGGAATTCAACTACGAGGATACCATGAGATTATGAGAAGTCCTCTGGACTAATCATTTATCAGAGCACTTCCATCTATACATGTGTATTGCCATACTCAAGCGATTCCGCAGTAAAATAATAGACGAGCAGATGGACTCCACGACCCTCTTGCTATTCATCGCCAGGCTGAGCGGTCACATTGACCTCGACGAAGTGCTCCTAGATGCTGAAACGCTGTTTTTTTTGCCGGAGAAGACTGGAAGGCCTGCATTCCTCCTGCGTCGACTTCTTGCTAATGGTTGTAACGCTCCGACTTTCATATCAGATGACACATGGACGTTATTGCATCATGGACCTAATCCGTGATATGACCAAATAATTCAAACGGATTTAGAGGTATACAAAGTCAAGGAACTATTGAACACTTATATTACATAATGTACAACACTTACATTACATAATGTACAAAGCCATTGTTATTTTTTCAAAATCCATGTTACATAATTAAAGATGATCTACTATGTTGTCCCAAAAGTGTATGAGTTATCTATATGCATGTAATCCTCTCTATTGGCTTCTATCATCAACTTGTTGATTATCTGTAAATGGAATATATAACCTATGAGTATATGAATTTTATTTGCGGGCACTGTCGATCTATGGCGAATCAGTAAGCCTCAATAAAACTTTTTTTTAATTTTATAAAAATATTGGATTCGAATCAGTAAGTTCCAGTAAAACATTTTTTAATTTTATAAAAATATTGACGTCATATCAAACAAGTATTTTAGTTTATATGTATATCTATTTTTTATGCCCTTTTTTTTATTACCACGAGTTCATGACTCAACTCAAAAGACAATTTCAAAAACATGACAAATTCAGAGTATAGAGATAGAATGTCAATCGTTAACCTGTGCTACATCATGAATCACATTTTCTTTCCATTTAATTCACATCTCGTACCTTTTATGCGTCGTATCTCTTGTGCGTTTTTAATAAGGTTCCGGATGCTAGCATTGAGAAGGGCCTACCTGCAGAGAGTTATTCGTGACACCAACCACAAATGGCTTTTGCGTAATATCGCTACATGCACGCGAAGGGGATGGGACGTTATCTCCTCCTTCCTACTTAGTCATTTCCTCACCCATAACGATGACTCAAGAATAAACAAGTGAAGTCCACTGACTCAAACTAAAGACACCAAGTCTAACCAAGAAAACAACAAATGATACCAATGGATCCAAAAAAGGACGTCAAGTTCAACCTTCATCATAAAAATTTCACAGAATAAGACAATGATCATACCAGACCCAATAAGGGACGTCCAATGCTCGACCTTCACAACTCAAGAACACGTATATTGTTTATTTCACTTTTGGTTAATTCATATCACAAAGATAATGCAACCAACCTCGGCGTTCCTATGTCCTTTTTATTTTAATATTTAAGGGTCGTTTTTATTTATTATTCGAGAAAATATATATATGTTATAATTGTACGTATTTTAATCCATTTCAATTTCCATACCCCATAAAACACATCAAACATGTAAAACGTTCATTTTCAATTCTGATCCTAATATCAAGGTTTTTTACTATAACCCGATCCCCCAAATAGTATGTTTCGTATCCCTTTTATCCATAATCCCCACTACAAAAAAAAAACCATGGATTCGTGACAGAGTTGTCACAAACCTTGCGACGGAAAGCTATATTTGTCACTAATTTAATTTTAGTGACAGAATCTCAAGTACGTCACTAATTTGCGACCGTACTATGACAAATTTGCGACAAAAGAAGTAAATCAGTTGCAAATTTGCGATCATAGGCTTTTTTATCGCAAACATCGAGTTATATCCCCAAAGCAGACATTCATACCTTTATCATTTTCCCCCAAAATTCACACATCCAAACACCGAGATCTCTGACCACCCACGTTCTCCGACCACCCTCATCGTCACCAACCTCCGACCACCCTCTCCTCCTCGCCTCCTATCCTCTCCTCTCCTGTAGCTCGACGCCGCCGGTCACCAATTGGCACCGCCCGACGCCGCCAGTTCCTATCGTCGTCGAATGCACAATCACCAGCAGCCGGACGTCGCCGCTTCCTGTAGCCAGACACTGCTACCACCGTCAGGAAGTGGAAGCTGTGAAGTGTGATCTTCAAATTTCTCTAAACCCTAAATTGTGAATTTCCTAATTTTATCCCAAACTACTTATTATTAGTGTTGTCTGATTTTCTCAAGTCTTAATTTTGTTGATATAGAACAGAAGGAAAGAGTTTATAGTGGGATAATTGTCCTAAACAGCTCAAGTAACTCTGAGCCGATCCGCTAAGTTTCACTGTTGTGTCGTGCCTGCTGTTAGCTCCTTAAATTTTTGAAGAACACTAATTTTCAAAGACGATCATCGTTGGATATGGTTGATTGGGTTGAATGGGTTGGTCGATTAATTGATTGGCTTGACTGGTAATTGCTGGTTGGTTTGATCATTTTGGTTGATTCGTAAGGATCGAGAGTATGTCAAGATTGTTTAGCAAAAATATCTGATATTTAATGGTTGAGTGTTCTTAAAAATGTATGGATTGTAGCTATTTAAAGTTAATTTTCATTAAGCTTGAACAAACTACACCAAAAATTTAATTTTGGCTTTTACAAGTCCCATCTAGCTAAATCACTTCACCCAAGGATTATTTTATTAGATGACCTAAATGTCCTTATTTAGATGTCCTATATAGGCATTGTTTAAATGTCCATAATTATTTTAGTTTTCACCTAAATTAATTAGATGAATGTAATATTTATAAAAATTAGATGAAGTGTGCCATTTATGATTTTCGTACTTAACATAGATCATGTTTTAATGGACAGAAAAAATAGAATCAGATATGTCATAGTATTATGATAGATATTAGATGTATGAGCGACTTACTGAAGGATATTTGAGCGAAGTGTTTGCTAAAAACGTCAAGAAGTTTGTGAGCTTCACCCTTAAAAAACAGATTTTCAATTATCCGGGACATTTAAGGTGTCCTTGTGTCAAGTGTCACAATGTGTACTATCAAACAACGGATGAGGCGACTAAGGCGACTGTGTACTTGTATTAGCGTGGCTTTGTGTCCAACTATTGGATATGGACGCAACATTGTGAGGTTGAGTAAGGAAAACCTCAATGCACACAAATCCTTACTAGGATATGGTCATGGATGGATTTAGGGCTGGATACTCAGGTGGTGTCGATCACGAGACAACAAATGCTTGTGATGACAATCGTCGCCTGCTTCTGCGGTTTTTTTCAATATGTTGAATGGTGCTAGTGAACCGTTGTTCTAAAGGGTGGGAAGATTCCCTGGATCGACGAGGATACAGAGGGCCAGCTGAAGGAGCTTTGGACGAAGGCTTCTAAGTTCAAAATCCGATCGGAGCGTGGTCAAGAAAACAGGAAGCATTCTAAGGCAAAGCACACCCAGGGATCGGTATCGAGTATCCATGTCGCCAAGAAGATGGTAACTATCTTAATTAAAAATTTCCATAAATATGTTTCATCTTCTAAAATTATTGTTTTGAATGATTCTGTTTGTTTATTTTATTTGTTTCTTTTGTAGAAAAAAGAGTTAAAAGAGGAAGCCGGCAAGGATGGAGGTGTTTGAAAAAACATACAAAAAAAAAGGCGCAGAGCCAGACGAGGTGGTTTGGTGCGACGAGAGATTTAAGGAGAAGACGGTAACTTGATTTTGCCATTTATTAGATTACAGCCTTTTTCAATTTTTATGTTTTTGTTTTACTTAAACTAGTTTAATTTTTTTTGCAATCAAAATGTTAAATTAACATACTTTATCCATGTTTGTTTACAGGCTCAGTACTCCGTATTGCAGAAGGAGATCATGGATCAGTTACTTACAGAAAAGGAGCTCGGTACGGAGCTAACAGAGAAGGAGATCAGTGACGCACAGAGTCAGGCGTACCTTCGGGCCCCAGGGTGTAAGAAGGGGCGAGTCTATGGACTTGGCTCGGCTAGCTCTATGTTCTACTCGAAGGACTCGTTGTCCTCGCGTAGTACGTCGTTTATCGATAACAGTCGAGTTGTCGCACTTAAGGAGTTCAATGCGACCTTGGCAACGAAGGTTGAGGCACTTGCGCAGGTGATGGAACGACTGACGCATCGGCTCAATCAATGCGATAATAATCCGCTTGATCAGCCTCCTCACCATCCTCGGGATCCACCATCACCACCAGGGACAAGAGAGCAGACTAGTGTATTTTAGTCGCCCGTCTTGTATTTTTTCGATTTTAGGATTGATGTTTATGTATGGTGAAACGCATATGTATTCTGGATTGTTTATATTGGGGCGCCAGAATATGTTTAATAACTTCTTCTTTTTGTATTAGATGATGATTCGCCAGTCAAAAACTGCAAGTTTGGGTGTTTGATTGTATGTATATAACAGGCAAAGATCAATTTTCAGCTAATTTTTTTCCTGTTTTCTAGTTTTGCGATCGAAATTGGTCTTCTGTCGCAAAATTGCTTCTCCATCTATGGCAAAGCTTGCAAAATAAACTTTTGTGACAGAAAGATGGAAACCGTCGCTAGTTTGCTACAGTTCTATCGCAAAATCAGTGACAGGTCTATTGCAAACTTGCGACAAACAGAATACTGTGACTAAAATCACAGAAAAACATTTAGTGACTGAATGTTTGTCCGTCACAATTTTACGACAATGCTGTCGCAAACTTCATTTTGCGACTAGACAATTAGTTACACACCATTCCAGTCGCAAATTCGTCGTAAAAGATTGTTTGCGACGGATTTACAACTGAAATGGGGTGTAGGTAACGTCATTCATTTTTGTAGTGCCTTGTGATTAAATATATTTTATCGTATTACCACATCAAGCATACGTATATGCACGAAATACACTCATGATATTCGAGGACCATGATTAACATTAAAACAGTACTCGTTAACCTAATATTTCGCAACCATTAATATATTAAGGAAACGTAGTTTCTTGACGTTTTAGCACACCAACCAAACAACCAAGCATATCATTGCCCTTCAGACGGTGCTCTCATTATAATCACCACAACACATCATATAGATAATTTCTTAAGCAAGGTTATCTTTGTGGCGTGTATAACCCTAGTAACGCCTTAGAGTCCAAGAACCCCTAGGAACCCTACCAACCCCAAGACCACACAACTAGGAATCGTTGTAAGGAGTTATGCGCATAAGGGGAAAGGAAGGTTGATGGCTGCGTGGTGCGGGGGGATGGCAGTAGTTGCGACTGGTCTGGGTTTCCTTGACACGACAACGTAAGTCGCCATGGTGGTTGCCGGAGGTGATTGGAGGGTGGCGGCAACGTTGGTTTGTTGAGGGTGCGGCGTGGTGGCGTTTGGAGTGGTGAAGATGAAGAGCATTGCGTTGAAATGCTGCTGTCTTGATGGGGATGAGTTCCGGCAGCGTGGGTTGTCGCTGGTGCTCGCAGGCTGGTGGCGTCGCAGGGAGGAGAAGAAGAGATATATGGGAGTGGCGCGGCGTTTCTCCTGGCTACGTGGTTCTCCGGTGTGCTGTGGAGAGACGACGACGGGCTTGCAGCTGTTAACGTGGTGGCGTTCGAGGTTGAGGGGGATCGAAGGTGATGGTGGTGTCGATGATGGTGAGTCGAAGGAGAAGAGATCGATGGAAGGGGAAGAGGCTGGGGAGACTACGGTTGTGCTGTTCCGGTTGCTGGGGGTGGTCGTCGGCTGCGAGGAAGGACGGAGGCGAGCTTGGTGGTGTGGTGTGGTGTGGTGGTGTGGTGGTGCGATGGAGTTTGGGTGTGGTTTGGTTTGGGTGCGGAGACGAAGGAAGAAGATGAAGTTGTGAAGAGAGGAGGGAGTGTCAGGTCCTTTTAAAATAATGGGTGAATGGGTGATAAGCAGGGGCAAAATATTTTGTCAGAGCGGGAAGAGGACGAGGAAGAAAAATGTACACTGTCATGAATTGCTTCAGGGGAAAAATGAGCTGTCAGACGCAAAAAGGTACGCACATAAGCTAGAAAAATCTAGTTAATTCTTCCTTTTTTTTAAATTTTCAACAAATTATTATTTATCCTAATTTTATAATATTGATTTTTCGATAATTAATCTGTGTCAATTTAATTATTCCAAAAATATCAATATCCTATCCCAATTAATAATACAAAATTTATGTGATTAAAATTGTTAACCATAATACGTAATATTTTAACGTTATAACGTTATTATATCATTATTCGTTCGTTATATTTATTCTCGTGTTAATAATATATGTACTTTATTGTTAGTTCTCATTCACAAAAATACTCGGGGGAGGGATGAATTGAGGTTTTCAAGTTTTTCTAATTTTTCTCAAACGATGTACTGAATCAGTTCGTTGTATCAGTTCGTTGTAATGGATCAGTTCAAATATTATACAAATTTTGGTTTTTGTAATTTTTCAATCAATGTGAAAAAGTAAATAACATCAAGATTTATACTGATTCCTTCCCAACTTAGTCAGGATTTATACTAAATCCTAAATATACTAAATCCTAAAGACACATCAATATACTAAATCATCCTAAATATAATTTATCATCTCTGCTTACAAACTCCTGCAAGACTCTACTTATAAACACACTTAAAAGTTCGTTTTTCCTAATCTACCCTAAGACTAGTAAAACTCCAAATACAGACACACATCTAGTGACTGCAGACACCTATACAAACATAGGGCAGGGTTCTTTAACCATTAGAGCACTCATGAGTGGTGCAGAACAAAACAACACAATATATAGACTCAAAACCAATGATTACAGACTTGATATCTTCATTTCATCAGTATAGACATGTGCATTAATAGGTTCGAATATATCTTATCCCTTTCAAAACATTGAACCTCTTGAATCATTGAAAATCCGTTTTACAAGATGCCTTGAAAACTTTGGACGATTGTAAACTTGTGATTCGATAATCAGAAAAATATTTCCATCTTTTCTCATATAGTAACCAAGAACCAGTTCTTTTTAAAGAAAGGGTTCATTATAAAAACAGAATAAGATAAAATCAAATTCCTAACTGCTCATGCTTGAGACTGACTAAACAAAAATGTCAACCTGTTTATAATGCACATGATAATACATGACAGTATTGTAGCTCCTATCTTGTACCCTACGTGCATTGCCTCTGAGTTGTGACTTGAGGTTGAGATCCTGAGAGCCATTTCTCGAATTGGTTTTAGGTTTTTTCTCTTAATTGTATCAGCCTCTTAGTACTGAACTACATATTAATAATTTTACAAACATAAATACAGTGACGTTTGTCATCATCAAAATATCACAAGATTCAATATTTATGTATATTTTAAATAACAAATTTTTGGGTATTACAATGGTATTCTGGCCTCACAATTTGTAAATGAATTACTGTAAGATTTTGATTTTTCATGCTCAAGTCATGAAAGTTTCTGTCATCAGGCCTTCTGTTTTGGGTTTGATTTGGCTCTTAATGTACAGAAACTGAAGTGTCTGCAGTTTAGAAGAAGAAATGTATTGTATGGAGTGAGGTCAATTTGATCACTGATGTTCCTGCAGCAAGAGGACTTGTTAAAATATTGATCGCAGAAATTTAAGGACGGGAGTATAAGAAAATCAATCTCAAACGTTTACATTAGTATTGTTTTAGATGTTTACACAAATGTCATGTCCAATATCCAACTATCGTGCAAGACCCTAACAATAGATATATTGAGGATGCAAGACCATCAAACAATTATTTCCTGTATACTATCTTCGGCGTATCGGGGCATTGCAACGGCAACAACTATGCTGTTGTATACAGTATTTTACTTCTGTTATAAGCAATTGGATGGTTGTGTACAACGTTTTCTTGATCGAATGTTTGCATGCAGAATTTCTGTGTGCCACCATCAAAATGAAGTATATTATGCGACAAATGCTTCATCCGTCTCAATTTATTTATATCGTTTGATCTTATAGAGGATTTTTTTTAATATAATATTTATTTCGTGATTCAAAATATTTTAATTAAATTAAAACGAAAAGAGTATTATATAATACCACAGTCATTTTTAGCATCTGTTGTAGTACAAATGCTTATCTTTTGTGTCCTACATGGTTAAGTTGTGATGCCAAAAAGAAGTCACAACTCATAACGAGGCAAAATGTCTTGCAGGTCGACCCATGCCGGTGAAACGGACTGGTCCAAACAATGGTATAGTTGCGTAGGGCCTCTTTGAAGAATGGCTTCTCTTTCCAGATTCTAAGATAGCCAAAATGAAGTGTTTCCAACTTGGTCATATTAAATTTACAGCCCAGGACACGTATAGCCAGAGTAGTTAATGTCGTCTGTGCAATCTGTCAGGAAAATGTATCGTATACAGTGCAAAAGAACACAAACTTTGAGATTCAGAGGCGTCTAGTTTCAACTTTCTAGGGTCTCATTCCCTCTTTGGCAATACGAAGATCGTTCAGGATCTGAACGAACAATCTTTCGGAATATAATTAAGTCCAACACAATTAAGTCTTTTTGGACATTGTGGGAAACGATTCCGTAGAAATCGCCTTGATTCTCCTTAAAAAAATTGAGAGAAACCGGTATCCGAATGTAGAGATTTTTCTTTAACAATTGAAAGGATGATGAATGTGATGATTGTTGTATGTTTGAATCTCATTTGGAGTGAGATATATATAAGAAAAGTTATTCCACTTCCAAAAAATATACGACTGTAGATGAAAAAAACATGGTTTTTTGAGAAAAATCTGTTTGATTCGTGCCCAATTAATGCATCCTCCAAAAGCAAACTCTCGGCATGTTCGATCACGGATCGTGATGACTTTTTTAAGAGGCAAAACATCTTTGACTTAATTTCGTGTTTGTTTAAAAAAAATATATATGTGCGTTTGGTGTTCGTTGAGCACCCTTTATTAAACCAAATTCGACGCGCGCGTGTTTTATAAACCCACATGTTTTAACAATTAAATCAAGAGAGAAATAATGGATAAGCTTTACATATGTTCTCCCTCACACCCCACCACCAATATGGGTAAACACTTTCAACCAAACTTTGCTCATTTACTTTCACCTATATAAGCTTCTATACAAAGTTTGTTTGTCACATATTATGTAATACTAATTATTAAACTTCAATAACATGTAAGGGAGCATACATCAAAACAATCTGCATTGTAGATTTTGGATCGAGGTATATATCATCGAGAAACAGGAAAACCATAAATAAAAAAAATCAACGGTTGTATGTAGACACTTTCATAACGATTGTACAAAAATGATTGTTGTTATTATTTTTCTTGTCAAATCACTACAAAAAAAAAAAACAATACAATTTAGCAATGGACGGATTCTGTAGCTAAATGTTCCTTTTTTGTGATAAAAACTTTTTGTTAAATTTGAAAAGGGAAAAAGAAAATGAATATTATTTGACGACTGATTTCCGTCGCTAAATATAGAATTTTAACGACGGAATCCGTCGCTAAAAAATTATTTGTAGTTAATAAAAACAAATGCAATTTAGAGCCAAAATTCCGTCTCTAAATGAATAATTTTTCAAAAAATATATAGCGACGTAAATCTGTCTCTAAATTAATTTTTTTAAAAATTATTTAATAACGGATTTTCGTCATTAAACAATATTTTATTTTTTTTTAAAATATTTTAAAAATACTGAAACCAAAAAAAAAAAATACAGGTCCCTATGTTATACCTATTACAATCAAACCCAAATTAAATTTTAATCTAAAATTTTACAATCCAAAATACAAAGCGATACATAAAGGTCGTCAATGATCGGTTATTCTAATTAACTTCCTGTTGTTCGGGAGGGCATGCATCGTCATCTGGTGGAGGAGGAAACCGTGGCAAACTGATCCCAACCTGTGCCAGGCAAGTTGCTGAAGGATCCATCCCCATGTTGACGTAGAGCAGTGCCATCTGCTGTCGCAGCATATTTGTCTCTTCCTGTTGGTTGACAACCTTTCACCGGAGGAAATTGTACGCATCCTGTTGTGTGACGACGATTTCTCTGAGCTTGACAACTTCTTCTTGTAATCGATAATAATCCTCAGACACAGAATGAGAAGATAGGGAATAAGCCATCCTGGACGCCTTGCTGAGCACGGACTTAGGATAGAATCGAGTCGCTGCAGAACCAAGACCATACACCCTCCCCTTCGTCGTGCCAGCAACCTCGAGTTAGGCCTTGGATGTGGAAGTAGCAAGTTGCTACTGCGAATCCTCGGGATACACACTTTCATCCACTTGGGACTCGGGCATTTGGCTAAATCTCTCATAAAACATATCCTACAACATCATTGTTAATAAATCAACTTAATACATTTATTAAAAAAATCAAGTAATGTTATGACAATTCGATATTAATTAAACGAAAAAACAATATTGAATTTACCGAAATTATATTTTTGATATTCATTTATGAATTTTTATATATTCTTAATATTTAAACATAGTTTCAAATGTAATCAACTACAGTTTTAGTAAAATATATGTTCTACTTCAAAAACTTTTTTATCTATATCAATTAATGTATTTTAGTGTAAGCATGTTATAGACATCATCCTATATGATAAATATCTATGTAAAAATATCAAAAAACGCATTTTAATGTAGGAAAAAATAATGTAGCTATGAAATCCATCTCTAATAATTATTTAAATTAAGAATTAATAAATTGACAACGGATTTTGTTGCTAGTTTTGATGCTTACGACGGAATCAGTCTCTAATAATTTTTTTTAAAAAAAAACATTTTTGTGTTATATTTAAAAATAAAAAATCAATTTAAACAACTAGGTCATTATATTAGAGACGGAATCCATTGTAATTTATTAAATCGGCCAATTTTTTTTTGCTAAGTGTTGGAATCACACATATAGCGACGAATCCGTCGCTAACGGAACCCTACAAACCCTAAAATCTAAGCATAAACAAGTTCTTTCCCTTTTGTACAAGTTCAAATGTGGTTTTGGGTTTAAATCAATTGTAAGATTATATTAAACTCTTCAAATTATACGTTACATATTTATTTATGAATTTTTACATATTATTAATATTTTAACATAGTTTCTAATGTAATCAACCATAGTTTTAGTAAAATATATATTCTAAATCAAATTTTTTTTTATCTATATCAGTTTATGTATTTTTATATAAGCATGTTATATCTGTCATCGTATATGATAAGTATGTATATATAAATATTAAAATTGCATTTTAATGGAGAAAAATATAACTTAGCAACGGAATTCGTCTCTAATATCTTTTTAAAAATAAAAAATAAAGCTTTCGAGATGGTATCCGTCGCTAGTAGCGATTTTTTTTATTTATTTATTAATGTTTGTGGTTTTTATAAAAAAAAAAAATTAGAACCTTTTGGAGACGATTCCGTCTCCAAAAGTTTTAACTTCATTTATTTTCATTAATAAAAACTTTAGGCAAAAATTTAGAGATGGCTTTCCTCTCTAAAATATTCATTTTAAATATTATTAATTTATTGTAATATCTATCATAATTCTAATGACGTATTCGTCGCTGAATTCATTTAAATTAGTGACGGACGTTGACATTTCTGTCTCTAAATAAATTTTCTTTTTTTAAGAAAATATTTAGAGACGGATTTCGTCGTTAAGAGTTAAAAATGGATACAGATTACATCCGTCGCGATATTTTTCCATCGCTAAATAGTATTTTTGTTGTTGTGAATACTCAACGATAAGTACAACGGTTGGACGAAAGGTTTGATGGCAAACTTTAACCGACATGTGATATGATCAGACAATCAAACATTATTTTTACATAATTTAATCTTGAAATATTAATCGCACTATGAATTATATATTTTCATACGTCGAAGATTGTGACAGGAACGAATATTGTTTGATATAAGAATCACTCATCAAAAAGTGCGTGAATGGATCTTGACATTTTGAACACATCAGAAAACAGTACCATGACGAGGATAGGAAATTTATCCTTGGTGGCCGGAACAAAATATGAATCACCTCTCATTTTCAAGGTGTTCCGAGGGTGTTGTCGGAGTGTTCCGATTTTTAGAGATGTTGCCGAAGTGCTCTGATTTTCAGAGGTGTTGTCGAGTTGTTTTGAGATGTTTCGAGTTATTAGATGAGATGTTTTAAGATGTTGTCGATGTGTTATGTTGACGTTGTATGTTATTTTTATATTATTTTGTTTTTTTAAATAGATCATTGGATTTATGTATCTTTTGATGATCTTTTGTAATTCTTTCGAGGATTTTTAATTATTAGAAAAATAACCCAAGTCATTTATGTACACCTTGTTACGTTTGTTGCCCTTTGCTATCACTATGTGATGCATGAATGTGATTGGCTCTCGTGTAGATTGATGTGCGCCAGTGGGCACAATGTGGTTCGTACGTCTCTTCGCTTATGATCTTGTGGACATCACGATGTTATATATCGTGGCTGTCTAGTACTTTCTTTGTGCCACAGAATTATCTGAACATGAATGATTCTTTTAAGTCAATTATTATTTTGACTGATTTTTTAACCAATGAGGAAAGATTCCGTAAATGATTTTATGAAACATAATATTTTATGAAATTTTTTGTGGTTTTATAAAATATCAGCCATCTTGACTAAAAATCTTAAAACCCAGCCCCTGATGATATATATATATGACGAGGTTATTGGATATGATTGATTAACCCTCCGTTACATGAAATTGTCAGAAATGTTATGTATTAACTATTTCTTTTGTCTTATAAAAAATATAATATATATATATTTTATGTTATTTTATATGTATGAATACAAATTTTGTTTTCATATCAAATCATGTCTGATCGTCTCACAACATGTATTAGATTGAAGTAGGTAACTTACACAACCATTAATATTTTATGATAAATTTACAAAAAACTATGTTTGATTGTCGTTATATATTTATCAAAATTTATATCGATACACGTGACCGATCAAAAGATTATATTCTTTATGAAACGAAGGAATACTAAATATAGTATTTAAGCTATGGATATACTTATGCTAGAAGGTCCCCACGCCAACTGGAATTTGGAATTTTGAACATGAAGATTACAATTGAATATTCTGGTCAATCGAAGCGTGTCGCTCTAGCTATATGAGGATTAATTAGGGAGAATTGTAATTACTAGAAATATCTGTATAATAGCATCGATTTATGCGCTAATACTAGACTGAGGGACCTCGTCGACTTTATACATTCGAGCTCGAGAATTTGGACTTCTATATGGTTTTTGTAAACTAAAGAATAAAGGGTACTCATAAAATAGAGGTGGAGACTAGATGTTAGACATGCACCATACTAAGAGTATAAGTATTAGATTAGTCGTCCTAACCGAATTATTAGTAGATTGGTTGTTATAAATTCATTCTTAATTCATGGAGTACTTCATAAACATGTACGTACCATTTGGTGCCTATATAGACGAAGCACTTGGTCACGTGAACCACAAATAAGAAATCCTTTTAATCATGATGTTAAGGATTGGAGATTCGAAAATATCAAAAAAATAATATTTTTGTGTAAAAATAAGAACAAGATTATACTCCCTCCATTTCAGATAAATTATGGCACATTATTAAAAATGAATATCCCATATAAATGATAATATTTTCTAAATTAGCAAGTTTTGGATGTCAAAATGTTCAAAATATCTCTATTTTATATCAAATCATGTTTTTCAATATTATTTTTCACTCTTTCTATCCATTCATAATTCTCACCTTTAGTTTTTTTATTTCACCTTATTTTTTTATTATCTATTCATAATTATTTTTCATCCGCTCACTATTTCAATAAAAACACATTGATAAAAATATTAAACTTAATTTAATTTTTTAATAATCATATCAAATCAATATATCGTGATTGATCTAAAACGAAGGGAGTATACCTCAACTTATCTTACCGATGTGACTTACATACATCATGTTACTGACAAGATTAAGAAAATGAAGAAAAGGACATTTATGGATCAGCATAAAACCAATTCCATTTTTGTCCATTTTCTTTTAATTTTCCTTCTTCTTTAATGTTTCCTTTGTAGTACCGGTGCTTGTTGGGGAATCATCGTATCACTCCCATTTTATTATTTTCTCATTGTCAAATCGTTGTAAA
Organism: Drosera spatulata; assembly: GCA_035668315.1. Classification (NCBI taxonomy): domain Eukaryota; kingdom Viridiplantae; phylum Streptophyta; class Magnoliopsida; order Caryophyllales; family Droseraceae; genus Drosera; species Drosera spatulata. The sequence goes on along the minus strand of JAOVYX010007174.1, from coordinate 5,925 downwards.
TAATGAAGGAAAAAAATTATGATAAACTATTAAAAATATATGTTTCATGTAAATTACAAATTTTTTATAAACAAAGATTAAGATGAGATATTGTCCACAAAAGAATGTCAAAACAAGTGTCCTTAGCATTAACATTACAGCCCCATCTCATAGTTGACGCCTATGATATTGCAAATCATATGGATCACACAATGTTATTCTATCTGAGAACTGTGGTTCATGTTGGGATATGTTGATAACACTCATCGCTTTTTATCTTCTTTTTTAATTGGGTTTATTTTTAGAAGTGTCTAAATTAAAAAAGAGGACCACCAAGCAATAAATACTTATCAAAGTGATGCAAATGCGCAGTGGCCCAAGGCGTCTGCATCCTTTCGTTTGACTACGAGATTAGAGATCTAATTCGTATTTTAAATGTATGAAAAATACAAGTGGGTTCGTACCCTAATAAAACTGTTTGGGTCCCAAAATGAAGCAAAGCATTTCATTTGTTATCCGATGGAGGAAGGATTTCAAGTATGGATTTATCCAAAAAAAAATTGAAAAATCAAATTAAAATTCGTTCTATCTTATCAAAAAATACAATATTCTAAAAATAACATCAATCGGCATTATTTTGTTGGATTTTGTTTTTATGTTGAATAATATTTTATCATTCGTTTTTCTATATTGATGAAAATACATAATTTATATTCTGATCACTACTTCATGAAAAATTCATTTAAATAAATATTTGATTATTTTATACTTTTTTTATATAAATTTAAAATTATGGGTTACACCCTCCAATTTGATGGAAGAATGCTGTTTGAAAATGACACACACAAGCCATTCAATGAATGTGGTGAATTATCATCTGTTAATTAATGGTCCCTACTCAAATCTCCATGCTGCTCATTCACTCACCTAGTCTATTTTGGTCCGGTTGTCTCTCCCCAAAATATGTACCTATCCATGATCCATCCGTTTTTGATTGTAAAGTATTTCTCCGTACAATAAATCCATCTGAAAATTGTCCACTATTATTTATTTAAACCAAGTAATATTATGTGGAAGTATTTCTTTTATCCCATAATATAGATAATATTTTTTATTTGGATTTTTTAACTTAAAAAAACTATAAAAATAATCAATATCTATTACAATATACCCATTATCTCATCTCATAATTATTGTGGTAACCCACTATCACTAAAAAATATTCTTTCTATATCAAATTTCATAAAAATTCGACACACACATAAATTCGCATATCGAATCAAATCACTTCTTTTTATTATGGGACGAAGGAAATAATTAGTTACAAAAGTTGATTAAACGAGTATTCGAGTCAGATAAGAACCATACAAGCATGTTATGTCGACGTCTTATTTTTTTTACTTCGACCACGTAATATGTAAAATATTTGCCATTGAAAAATATTCTCTCCTTGTCATAAAAATTATTCCATCCGTTCCACATATTTTGCATCGATTTATCTTTTCGAGATGTTTTTAAATGTTTGCATCATTTTTATATCTGAAAATTTTTGTGTGGTATGAATTGAAGAAAATAGATAGAGAAATTTATATGGTTAAAAATTTAATTTGGGAGAAGAAGAAAACTCTAAATTTATATGTCCAAACTAATGTTGCAAAATATGTGAACGGAGGAAGAATACGTTTTTTTTTCAATTAAAAAATTATTTGCTTATTTCGTAATCATGCGTGATGCGATTAATTTTTTTTTTACATAGACAAACATTACATATTTTATACTCCCTTTTCTTATTATAATTTTTTCATACTCTCTCCGTCCCATATTTATTGAAACGTTTTGACCCGACACGAGAATTTATGCGAGTGTTGAATTTGTGTGGATTTTAATTAAGAAAGTTTTTTTTTTTTTTTGTGGTAATGGGGTTTACTGTAACACTTGTGAAAGTATGTATTATAACAAATGAGATTGAATTGGTATTTTTTTTATGTTAAAAGATTATCAAAAGAGAAAAGATTGTAATTTTTTGAGACTGACTAAATAGAAAAACGTTACGATTAATATGAGACGGAGGGAGTAAAAAAAATATCAAACTATCTAGTTTATCACACTTTATTCCAACTAAATTACAACCTTATCCTATTTGAAAACTTTTTTCCTATAAAAATACCAAAACACCCTTATTATTTACTTCATTTCACATCAATCAATTCACCCCATCACTTTTCCTTTTTCTTTTCTATTTCTCACTTCTCCCACTAACAAAAATTGAAGGATAATTAGCCTTTATATCAAAACTTAACGCACATAAAATTTATCGTGCCAAGTCAAATGGTTGTAATTCTGTTGGGATGGAGGGAGTTTAAATAATCGTATCAAATTAATCGATGCTAATTTGCTCGGGGATGAAGGGAGAAAGACATATTCCCTCCGTCCCAAAAAATTGACACATATACGTGTTTTATATTATTTTATATACATGAATATAAATCTAATTTTCATATCAAATCACATATGATCGTCCCGTAAGTTGAAATACATAATTTACACAATAATTGATATTTCATAATAAATTTATAAAAAATATATTTAATTTTATATTGATATACATATAAAATCAATCTGTATCATTTTTTTCGGAATGGAAGAAATATGAGTATTTTGTCAGAACGGACAAAAGATGCTCAAAAAGATTTTTTCTAAACAAAAAAGAAACAAGAAAAGAAAGACAGAACATGTCATGCCATAATTTTCGTACGAATAGATACCATATTTTACATCGATATACTTAAAAATCAATCTATTTTTTTATGAAAAAAATAGGAATATTTTGCCAAAACATACAAAAGATGCTCAAAAAGTCTTTTTCTAAAAACAAACAAACAAGAAAAGAAAGACAGAACATGTCATGCTCACAATTTTCGTAGGACATAATCACCATTAACTTGTCAGGACATAATCACTTTCCAAATATCTCTTGATCACGAGATGATAACATTGTACTAATAAAACACGATAACTTGGGTACGGAAAACGAGAAGATAAATTCACGTTCAAATGAGTTTTTGATTTTTTTTTGTTCTTGCCTTTATCCAATTAAAATTTACGTCCTTCACACGCATTTTTAAATTTATTGCAATGAAGAAAAAAGAATAAAAGAGATGTGAAGGAGCTCTGCACATGATGCGTGACCACACTTCCTTGTAATGTTGCCTTCTTTTTCCTACACGCGCTGATCGGCGATTGTTGGCACTCACGGAGTGGGGCCCTGTGAGGGCAACGCGGTTTTTTCCGTCTTTCATCTGTATTTAAAGGAAAACAATCTGCGGTTAGATTATGAGTTATTAGATATATCCAACGATTAAATTTTTTTTTATTTTTTTTTTGAGTATAAGATAAGAAATATTTTTATTTAGGTCATTTTAAAATATTATAATATATAGTAATCTTTTCATATAAAAAAATAAATGTTATATTAAATCTCACTATTACTAAAAAATATTCTTTTTAATTAAATCTTATAAAAATTAAACACACATAAATCTATATGTGTTAGTGATTGTTAGCACTCACGGAGTGGGGCCCTGTGGGGGCAACACATTTTTGTTCTATCTTTCATCCGTAGTTAAAGGAAAACAATCTGCGGTTAGATTATGAGTTGTTAGATACATCTAACGATTAAGTTTTTTTATTTTTTTTGTTTGAGTATAAGCTAAGCAACATTTTTATTTAGGTCGTTTTAAAATATTTATAATATATAGTAATCTTTTCACATGAAAACCTAAATTATCATCTGTTATAATATATTCATTATTTTTTCTCATAATTATTACATTAAGTCTCACTATTACTAAAAAAATATTCTTTCTTAATCAAATCTCATAAAAATTAGACACACATAAATATATGTGACGGATCAATACGTTGTTTATATTATAGAACGAAGGGAGTAATTTTTTTTTTTTTGAGTTTCTTAATGTGGTTTAATCTGCATCCTTTATCATTCATTAGTAACACATAATGTTAGCATCATACTCTCTCCGTCCCATAAACTTTGTAACGTTTTGACATTGCATACGTATCGACGATCAAACGTAATTTTTTTTTTGTAAATTTATCGTGAAACGTTAATGATTGTGTAAGTTACGTACTTCAACCTAATACATGTTATGGGACGATCAGACGCGATTCAATATGAAAACGAGACTTGTATTCATGCATATAGAATAATACAAATACGTATATGTTATAAAGTTTATGGGACGGAGGAAGTATTTCCTAAGCCCTTTAAAGAATGATTATAGTTGAGGATTAAGCTTTGATGCAATCCTTTCGGAGAAAGGAAAAATAAAGTTAGATGCATTTGTCTACTTTTCTTTTTTCTCTTTTCTCTTTTCTCTGTTGTTTTTGTTTTTGTTTTAATTTTTTATTTTTTATTTTTGCGTTGACTGTGAAGCAAAGAAAATGAAAAAATTATGGAAAGACTAGCTGATGGATTCTTGGTTATGGAAGGCACTAATACGTATCAAAGAAAAGCATATTGTGTTCTCTTCCTTATTCTTCCATGTCAAAATTATTCATGGCAGGTCTGCTATCGTACAATAGTGCAAAATTATTTGGTCTTTTGCTGTTTGGCCTAGACATGAGTTTATTTTCTGGTTAGTTGCCATTGACAGGATACGCACGAGGGATTGATTGTGCAAGCATTACAAAAAACTTGCAATTTAGTTAAGAAAAATTTTAGTTACGGATAAATCCATCGTAAAAACAAATATTTTTGTAACAGATCCTTAACAAAAATAAAAGATAAAAAAAAATTTATGTTTTTGCGAAGGAAAATTAAACCCTGTCGTTAAATGTAATGTATTTAGCGACGGAATTCCGTCGCTGAAAAATGAAAAATTCCCATCATATTTTCTAGCGACGGATTTCAGTCGTTAGAAAATAAAAAAGGAATTTACAATCTTAGATTTAATGACGGATTTTCATCGCTAAAAAAATTAAAAATCTCATCATACATTTTGCTACAGAAATCCATCGCTAATAAGTTAAAAAAAAATTATAAATACATTAATTAGCGACGGAATCCGTCGCTAAACATATTTATCTACGGATCCGTCATAAATTTAATTAATTTTTCTTATTAAATTTTTGCATGAAAAATTTTTGCAATCATGGATTTAGCGATGGATCCATCACTAATAAATAAACAGAAATTAATAAATACATTAATTAGCAACTAATTTTGTCGCTAGACATATTTAGTTATAGATCCGTCACAAATTTAATTAATTTTTCCTTAGTAAATTTTTGCATGAAAAGTTTTTGTAATCATGGATTTAGGTACGGATCCATCGCTAATAAGTAAAAAGAAATTTGCAAATACATTAATTAGCGACGGAATCAGTCACTAAACAGATTTAGCTATGGATCCGTCATAAATTTAATTAATTTTTCCTTAGTAAATTTTTGCATGAAAATTTTTTGTAATCATGGATTTAGCGACGGATCTGTCGCTAATAAGTAAAATGAAATTTACAAATACATTAATTAGCGACGGAATCCGTCGCTAAACAGATTTAGCTATGGATCCGTCATAAATTTAATTAATTTTTCCTTAGTAAATTTTTGCATGAAAATTTTTGTAATCATGGATTTAGCGACGGATCTGTCGCTAATAAGAAAAAAAAAAGTTTACAAATACATTGATTAACTAAGGAAGCCATCGCTAAAATAACAATTAGGTACGGATTCCGTCGTAAAAATTATATTCGATAATTTCAAGTGATAATCTTATAAGTTAAAATTATACAAGTTATAAATATTTTTGGATTTCATAATAGTAGAAATATTAACTTATGATAAGATATTATATTTCATAAAATTTTAATGAAGGAACTACGTAGTGTTAAAAACTCGTAATAATATGTTCAAGTTATATATGTAACA